>MNCI01016273.1:122802-183580 GCA_015680685.1 Gnetum montanum | reverse complement strand
CCCCTATTTTTTCCTTGATGGGGTTTTTGTGGTTCTGAGGTTTGTGCGTTTCGGTGTTTGGGTGGCTTTGCTCGGTGTCCTCCGAGTCTAATGTTTTGCAGTTGGCTGGGGCCCACCCCCCCTCGCTTGTACTTGTATACTCGTGTACCATACTTTCAGTAATACAATCCCGAACATTCTCTCAAAAAAAAAAGAAAAAAAAAAGATAAACTGCTTGCATGTTTACATCAAAGCCAATTATTTAGGCCTGAATCATTTCAAGATAAGATATTAATGAGTAAGAAGAGATAGTGTCTTGTGAATGATACTTAGAAAATTCTAATTTGAAGTATCAACTTCTACAACATGTGAGAAAATAATAAAAAAATTACTTGTAGTAACTGGAGAAGTAAAATTAATCACTAGAGAAGAAATAAATTGTTAAACTTTGAGTGATGATGATTTAACTTTTTTCCTTCTACTAACTTCCATAAACTCATCATTTTGAACTAAGTCCTTAGGTGAAATAAATGATTTTGAAGAGGTTTCTTGTATTTAAAAAGCTACCTTAATTGTTGATGCAAACTATGGCACCTATAACATCTTGGAAGGGCTAGAAAAGAATGAAGGTTTAGAGATATTTCCAAAAGAGATTCCAAGATTGAAATTTTCTAATAGTTGTTAGAACTCCATAATAGATGATGAACATCTTTTTTGAAGATCAATTACTCATTTTGTTTACCAATAAGGAGCATATAGAAATATTATGCTAAGCTTGATGACAATAGCTACAAGAATCACAAAGACAAAAATAATCTACTTTTTTAGTAAAGACTTTGCCACCTATTGTAAGGGCTAAGGAAGAACATATCAAGTTTAATATAATAGCAATAGAAATGATTGTCATTAACCTTAATTCCATGATCTAAAATAATATGATTTAGGATATGCACCATGTATCTCTCCATAGTAGAAAATATCAATAGAAGATTTAGTAGATTGAGATAGTAGAAAGTAGTATTGTAAGATGGATTATTAACATTAAACTCAAATTTTCAAGCTTTCACAATAAGAGTTGCATTAAACACTAGAAAATTTTAAATGGAAAGAGCTTTTTTAACCTAGGAGGCATCAAAGAGTTCTACAAGAATAAAGTTTCAAGCATAATAATGAGCATGAAAAACCTAGATATCCTAGGACTAGACAATATTTTTAACTTGCATAGCCATAGTCGCTAAACAAGGTAAAAAATTAACAGTTTAAACTAAAATAAAGTAGGTAGTGGAATATTTTGAAATAATATCAAAAACATTATATGAAAGAAGAAAATCTATAGCAAGGAGATTTGAAGCACCTTCACTATGAGAAGAAGTAGGAGAGTTTGATGAATCTCCCATGGTGAAGCCTAGAAGAAGCTCTAATAGTGCTAACTCTTTATCTTCCTTTGCTTTTATGAGATATCTAGATGATCCTTTCAGTATCAAAAAAATTCCTTTCCTCTAATACTCTGCCTTGGTTTGTAGTGCTGATTATTTGTAAGTGGGCTTTAGATTTTGATGTCCAATCTAAATATTTTGCTAAAGTTCTATGTTTTGTTAAGTTATATAATTTTCTATTGATTTTCTAGAAAGTTGAGTAGAAAATTATTAGTCTTTTGGATCCCATTAACCATATACAACCTATTTCTACTACTTTTAGTTTTCATAAATGTTGTTTTTGTTGAAATCAATATTGACAATTGTAAAAAAGAATTGGTATTACAAGTAGAATGAAACACTTATATTAAGTCAATTACATATTATAATTTTCCTAATTCTCATAACTTTGGCCATCATGAAAGACATGATAGCTAAAGTTATAAGAATTAGGAAAATTCTGCTCAAGAAAAAAGATTTTGAAGAAAAAAATGTGTTGAAGTTGAAGATAGAAAAATAATATGAAGTTGAAGATATAAAAAGTTTATGTCAATGACAATAATGATCAAAAGACAATAAAGAATCAAGATAGTAGCTCCTATGTATATTTTTACTAGTACTAGATCAAGAGTTAAGTAGCCTAAACAAATAGCTCATAAGATAAATTTTTCCTTATTTGAGAAAAATACTATTAACTCAAAGATTAAAACTAGTATCAATAAGAAGGTTATAGTTGATGGTAAGGATTCTTGATGTAAGATCATTAATAAGCAATGAGGTCACGATCTTCTACAAGTGCTACCATTTTCTTGCTTTGATACAAATATTGGTATTAAGTCATAGTTCTCTATCTCGAATCTATTTGTTATGTTACGTTCAAGTATAAATGTTGAAAAGTGATGTAAATTTTGTTAGGACTGGAACCTTTTTTCCTACTAATAATTAATTTTTTTTACTTATATTTTCAAAATATCAATTGTAAGGCTATACACTTGAGTAGATAGTCCTAATATTAGAAAATTTTTCCTTGCCATATTTTTTGATGATATCTATTTAGTATCAAGATTGTCATGTATATTGAATTTTCTTTACTCATTATTAATATTTATTTAGAGCTTGGCATCCCCCTTCCCATCCTTCAAGCCTTTAAACCTATTCTTATTTCCTTAGCTAGTAGAGTTCAAAGTGCAAAGAGTTCACATCCCCTATTTGTTAAAATTTATCATGGAGATAGATATATGTGAAAGCTTTTTCTTGAGATTTTGATTCTGAGTAGAAAATGAAATGAAGAGTCTTAAATCTGTTGTGCCTTTTTCATTAAGCTTTAATCTTGAACGATTATACCAATATATAATCATGGCATCATTGGGGACAAATTAATTTAAAGTCAGAAATTCAAAAGGTAACACTTTTCATAAGTGTTTAGAGCATTATTTATTACATCCACCATCAGGTGCTTCCGATTTTATTTATAGAAGAGTATGTTGATCTTACTCCATCAAATTCTAAATTTTTTATAAGAATACTCCAACAAATAAAGCATAAAATCATTTTTTAAAGTTTCATAGTGACATTATTATCTGATTGATTTTTATTGTCACCCTTATGCATCATATTTTTTTGACACTATTATCATCGCATGTAGTTAGGGTGATGCAGACCGGTCTGCTAGATTCAAATGCTAAATAACAGATGCTGTTCCATGGAGGAGTTTTTGTGCCATCAATTCAGAAAATCTGAGTGGTATGGTACGAATCCCAAACCAAATATTCTGCCCTGTTTCTGCACAAAGTTGAATTAGGAAAACAAGGGACCTCTGCATTCAAGCTTTCTCCACCACAAAATGCATCAACAGCATCTTTAAAGCCTGTGGAAAGAAGGCATGTCAGTTTTCAATCAACCAAATATGCAAAATAAATAAATAAAAGGAAAATAAATTTGGGGTTGACTTTATTAACAACTGGGAAAGAGGAAGAAGACCAACCAAATGATTTCTAATTGTTGATGTATCGAGAAAACAGGCTGTAAATGTCGGCAAGTGCATATTTGAAGTATGGAAGGCTTTTGCTCATATTCACAAGGAGAGAATTCAGTTCTCTCTTGAATGCTAATGGCATGCTGTTTGCTTGTTCAAAACAGTCTCCATTTTTTGTGTTAAGCCTCATTCCAGGAACGCATCCCAACTGTTTTATACTAAGATACACGATTTTCTTTGTCCCAGCATCATAGATTTTCTGCAGCATCATTCACTAAAATCCCAAGTGAAAACCCCAAATTCAAGCCAAAATTTTTTTCCCCTCCTATTCTGATTTTAACCAAAATATTTTAGATATTTTGGCTGTTTATAAAAAAAAAAAAAAAAAAGCAGAGAGAAAATATTCTAGTGTACCTGCAACTGAGTCTTCAGTGAGCAAATAAGGAGATTTTAAAAATTCAGGAAAACTTTGATTGTTAGAATCAGAGACAACATCATTGGTTCCCATACTGAATAAAAATATAGACTTCTTTTCCAAAAACTTGGCAGTGTGCTTCTTGCCCAGTTTCTGGATAAGATTTGCGCGTATCCTCATGAAGTATTGCACCTGGTACCCCAGGGGAATGCGCTGGCTCTGTCCAAACCAAATCAAAGCAGAAAACAAGACATCTCTAAGATTCATCTTACCAAAATTCTGGAGATATCCCTACATTTCTGATACCAGTGGTTCTATAAATACTTGCTATATGCAACATTGCAAATATATACGAATTAATAATGGCATAATTGCCTAGATGGCCAGATGATTTATGAAACTAGCAGAGTTTCTAGGAGTACTCCTAGAGTCCCAAGGTTTTTTGTCCCAGCGGAGTAACGCATGACTCATGAGGCGGATCAGAATTTGAGAATGTTTCGCAGGGTTGAAGGGGTGAAAATCTAATTTTCCACTAATCATTTCAACCTTGATGGAGTCGCCCGAGTGTATTTTCTGAAAAAAGAGTGACTGGCAGGGTCCGTAACACTGGATGATACTATGATAGCATGAAAACGATGATTATATTCAGAAATGGGTTTCAACAGAATAATGCAGGACCACCATTGACGGTTTGGTTTAGAATACCTGCACCAGCAGAAGCAAACTTTACACCTGTGAAATTCTTGAAAGAAGGAATGGCATTCATTGAGAGATATGGTGGTGGAGACAGGCTTCCAAGTCCCAGCTTCTCGGCTGCGTTTAACATTTCAGTACCAACATAAAATCCCATCAAAAACCCATAACCGACAAAAGAAAAATAACCTGAATTATCAGGACACAAGTGATATCAGATCCATTACATCAAAGCACGCATTCTGATAAAAAGAACATAAAGTTGTACCATTGAAGTCTGAAAAATATTTTGCCATTACTGAACCTTCCCGTGGGCTTTCTAGTGGGGAAATCGATGCCAAAAGGATAGCAGTTCCTGGTTACCAGTGATTGTGGAAGATATATGTTATTGCCCACATCAAGTAGTGAATCTCCTGCAACAAACAAAGCTTTCAGGGATGTGCTGTTGTTGGGATGGGTACCTTGGTTTGCGTCAGCCACCACCGTCCACAGCTGAGTTAGTGACACCAAAAATCAGCGAACAGATAAACTAAAAATAAAATAACTTTGACATGGTGACATGAATCATCTTGCGATTTCATTTACCTCAGCCCTAGAAACGCATGATTTACATGTGCTTGTTTTGTCAATGATCCTATTACCGACCATTCAAGAGACCTAATCAGGAATTGTTTATTCAATGCAATACAAACCTATGCTATTATTTAATTAAAAATAGATTAGGTAGTGAGACTAACTTGCATTATTGCACAAGAGTTATCGCCATGTAGGCCATGACGCTCAATATTTTAGCGTTTTGCTTTTGTCATACCACGGTTTTTATGACTTTGGTATTCGGAAATATCCATCCATAATCCATAATTTTTATCTGTAACAATTGTTTTGAGGTTGTGCTCTGTGAAACCTTCACCAATTGTAATAATACAATTGCTGAAAAAAGCATCTTCTACACCCGTTGAATACAACAATATCATTTATTGTTCACTCCACGGCGATGAGCATGCATCCTATCAGGATCTTCAAAATCATGTTAATCATACCAGAAGGAATGGCGAATACCATTGCCAATCAATAACCCGCATACTGGAATTCAAACATCGTAAAAATGAATGGGATGTGTATGTCTTCAAAGTGTTCTGAGTTGTCAAAGTTTGAAATCCTATTATATTCATTGTTGGCTGCAATTCAACTGGGAACAAGAAACTGATCTACTAACTCTTTTTTAATCGAAAGTGTATTCTTGTTTAATTATGTTCTTCATGAACCTAAGAATCATGGGCTATATTCTTCCATGGTCCTCTTTAGCATTTAAAAAAAAAAAAATCTTTAGCATCATTTAATGTGATGCACATAAATGCCATTGCATTAAATATTTTTTTAAAAAAAACTTATTTTTAAAGCTTACATTCTCTTTCCACTTATTTATCGCTCCATCTCTCCTTGAACTCTTGAAGTATCTGAGTGAGAGATGAGAGTGTTAGGTCCATTGGGTGGGTGGTTGGTTGGTAGTGAAATTTGACAAGTATTTTTAATTGGTGTAGCACTACAGAGGATTTTTAACAAGGTCAATAACATAGAATCATGATAAGATAGGAAAGAGACATTGAAAATGGTATAGCTATGATGGTTTACCTTTCCTCAAGGAGGTCACTCAACTATGCAACATGGTGTTGGGCTATCAAGGTTGTGACTAAAAGCTATTTTATTTGTGTTTCACATGTGGTGTTATACTTGTCCCCTTGAGAGATTGCAACACAAGCATTGCACCTATCCCCCAAGGGGGATTGGAGTGTACATGTATTTATTATTGTTTGGTTATTTTATATATTCATAAAATCTATAAAAATCATAAAACATAAAATTATAAATATTACTTTATCTCTTACCATAGTAACATGGGTTCTAACTATGTTATATGTATTATAATATCTTTTATCTTTCTTGAATGCAACAACATATGCAAGTGTTCTAGGTAATTCACTCAATATCATCCTCAAAGATTTTGACCAGATTGCACTACAATTTGTATGATATATCCCATTGGTTCAAAATCAGTGGAACCCCTAGCATTAGCCCTATTGCCAAGCATGACATTGGTGAATTGTCCAAAAATACTTGTACATTCTTAATTTTAACTTCTATTCAAATCTAGTGTATATTTTTAGTATTCTACATTTAGGTTGTGAATATGAATGAGATAGTAGATATTGCTAAGAGCTTACCAAAGTCCTCTAGGGATGCACTAACAATATGAAGGACTTTTATCACCTTTGAGCATTCAAAGGATAAGACCCTTCTACCAATTATGCTAGCTTATCACAAAGATAAGTAGGAAAGGTGGAGAGATGCTCATGGCCAGTTCTCTAGGGGCTTGGTCATGGCTACACCAAATGATCTCATTGATGCCTTAATCAACATGAGGCTTAAGGATGAACACACAAGCTCATGAACCTATATATGATTATGAGCCTTTGTACATCCAAGATATTTGGGATTGAATGGTGAAAGAAGATGCTAGTCATAGCTTCTCATCTGATTATTTAGGTGGGAAGTAAGAATCTAAGGTAGACAAGAAAAGCAAAGGATCATCTTGCTATGAAGGCACATGATCAGGTACATTCACTTCATGTGTAGCATAGAATGATGACCTTCTTTCCAAGTTCCAACATTTGAATTTGTTTGGACCTACTGGTGGTGATGATGATTCCCCTTTATTCAACTAGGACAGTTATCACAAGTTATCTGAAGTTGTACATATTTTAAGGGAGCATGTTCATGACAATAGAATTAAATGGATCAATGTGGCTGATGCATGAACATATAGAGGGTATACCAATGAAAATCCATAACTTCATATGTAAGCCTTTGAAAAAACTTATTATTTCTAAGGAATCATGAATGATCTATAGAAGTTGTAGTTGTTTTCCTGCATCTTCATCGAGCATGTGGAAACTTGGTATAAATCATTGTCTTCCAAATTGATACCAAGATGGGCAGACATGATTAAAATATTCTATAAAAAAATTTTAGACCTATGCTTGAATTTCAAACATCTGAAAGGAGATGGATAGATGAAGGTGAGGAGCTCATGAATCATTTAACATTGCCATGAAGAGGTATATGAAAACTACTCATCGATGTTTAAATCATGGAGTTAGCTAAAGAGAGTAGTTAATGCACATTGTAGAAGGGCTATGACAGGAAACAAGATAGCGCATGGAGATGTATGTGATGGACTAGGTGCACAAAAAATTTGTGGCCAAAATCAAAGTGCTCCTAGATATCATTGCTAGCATGGAAGGTGAGTGGCAAAAGCAACAATCAACTAAGGAGTACAATCACAATTCATTACTCAAATGAGAGCTAAAAAACATTGAAGGTACCATTGAATCTCCCACTATAGTTAAGGCCCTAGCACAAGATCATATCAAAATGAACAAGGCCTTGACAAACTTGGCTCTTTGTGTGGACTGAGTTTGGAACACGATTAACAAAAAGATATTCACTACTCTCAAGGACATTGAAGGTAAGTTGGTTGAAGTTACGACCAAAGTAGTTATACTACATGAATGCCAAAAAAGATATGATAGAAAAGATAAAGGAAAGCTCTCTCACTCTAAAAGCATTCAAGAAAATTTAAATGAGACTTCCTCATTCTTTGATGATGAGGGTCCCTATGAATATTATGCAAACTTTCATGATTAATAGTGCTACCCATTTAAAGCTTACATGATTGGTCAGATGGGATGATCCTTGGTACCATTGAACCATAAATTCATCAAGAAGAAAATAAGAAGGACTTCATATCCTATCCATTCATACAATCCTAATGGTGCCTATCCATAGGCCCATGTAGCAATATCAATAGTGGCAAGCTCAAAATCCTTACAACATAGCTCCATGGAATCTTTCAACTCTAATGCATCAACAAATGTTGCCTTTACTCAATCCCTACTTTCATGATGCACAGGCATGTACTTATCAACCCCCAATAATGATACCTCAATAGTACCTACCTACTTCAAAGAATTCTACTAACCAAGCTTCCCAGTAGTAGCAACAACAAATTCTACTTCCTAGTTCCATGCAAGGTGAGATGTCTAGTTAGCCACAACCAAGGTAAGCTAAATCACATAATGTTACCTACTGTAATGATGTTGCTTCTTTCCATGCATCTAGGAAATATTACCAATCACTTATCAATTTGGTTATAGGGGAAATTCTAAGGTCCCTTAGTATGAAATTCTATCACAAGTACATACATGAGTATCATGGGACTAGATCTATATCCTCCTCTTCACCTTGTGTTGAGGAAAATCATTCAAGCTAGAAAGAAGCCCATGATCATGAATTCTTGGTAAAATTATTTGATTACAATCAAACTAAAATATCCATCTCAAGAACAAGTTCTACTATGGTATCTAGCAGAGGTAACACAATGATACCTAATGGTGATGTTGTTACCATCTCTATGTTTATGGTGGTGATGAGTGGCAAGGTACCCCTATGTCTAACCATGTGAATCACAAAGCATTCAAGTGTGATCCGATTGAATTCTGTGGACTTTATAGTTTCCAATGCACCAGTATTCTAGTAAGTGAATCTTTACCTAAGGTCGTTTGTTGTCTTCCCAATTACACTTGTGAAGTACAAAGGTATGGTTAAGTGTAATCGAGGCATATGATTTTTTATCATTTTATGTTTTATGTTCTTTGGTGCTTTGAAGAGAGGGATAATGTAATTTAATGACTAATCTAGATTAACTAACTAACTAATCTCGAACTAGTCCTAACATAAGAATTTAGTGCCACTTTCTATACACATCCTAAACCCATGTATCCACTACTAGGTTACCAAGTGCTACAACACTAGGCACACTAAGCAATAACTCTACTGGGATTACCAAGTGGATGTATGTTATGCTTGAAGAAATCGTACTTGTGTAATTAATCTACCTATCTTATCTTGCTTAATTACATAATTAACTTAATTACTAGAAACATTGAATAAATAATTAAAAATATTAAATGCATAAATGAAACATTTAAACTATCTAGAATGTTGCAAGATTTATCAAGAAGTTCACCTTTATTGCTACACATACTATCATGCTTAGGAACAACAGTGCTCGAATAAAGATTCATACACTTAATGACTCTTGCTATGGCCACTCAAGAGAAATATTCTAACTTTCAAATGAACAAAGTGCAAGAGTTTAGCTACTACGATCAATATGATGTCATAAATGCACTTTATGAGCACTACATTGATAGGGTTGTGTCAATGCAACAAACGATGCGTTGATGAGGCCACATCGATGTAGCAAATGATACCTCGATGGGGCCATGTTAATAAGGCCTAGTAGGCGAGGTTGCATCGACGAGGCCTCATCAATGCAACCAACCATGACCCATCATACCCCCATGATTGAATGAAAACTTATCCTTGAGTTTCTTTACAAGATTGAAAAGGTATGAAATTATTCACTAAATCTTAACAAAACAAAGCAAACTGACTTGACAAAACTAAGTGCCCGAGTGTATAGATCAACACATTACAAAAATTGTGGTGTTCATGAAACAAAGTTAAACACCATGACATGACTCTTTCAAAATTGGATGGCACTTCCTTTGATGGCATGAAGTTGGTGAAGAAGGTCAAATAGTCCCAAGCAATGGTGGCTCTTGAGGTTCTGAGGGACCTTCACCAACTTTAGGCATGTGCGGTGGCTGGGGTGGCTATGGCTATCCTACTACTATTGCAAATTTAGGTAGCAGGTGATAGGCATCCAAAAATGCCTTTATTTTCTCCTTCTTACTCTTGGGATCATGCACCATCCATGTAGCTTCATTAATGTGGGTTAGAACGAGCACATCCCAAGGACAAGGAATCATTTGAAAAAGCTCCTTTGTGTTGATGAACTAGGAAGCAAATTGTTTGTGCTTGATGTTGAACATCTTAACTATGTCTTTCAACTTTTGGTAATCATTCATTCTCTTGGTCAAGTTCTTGGAAGTTGAAATTGATCCATGAATCATGCCTTGAGAACTTCAAGTTCTTCATTTATTGTCTCAAGCTTTTGCTTAGTGTCCTTATGGTGCTTGAGCTCAGCCTCATACAATAAGTTACAAGTTGGCCACTTACTTCTCAAGTTCTAACTGTGGTCGTCCAGCTGTCAGCATCACCAGTTTTGCATAATGAAGATTGGCCAATTCCATGTATTCTATCATTTCTTCAATTTGCAACTCTTTCAAGTACATCTTTGCTTTGTTATAGGCATCAATCCCATCCATGATGGGTTGCCACACTTCTCTTCCTTGTTGAAGATGTTGGAGGGCTTCCTTTACTTTTGCCTTAGCCATTTGAATGTTCTTCTCAATCACTTCCTTCTACAAGCCAACCTAATCTCTATAATGATTTTTAACTCTTTCAAACTTCAGAGCCTCATTTTTCCAGGTGATAATCTCAATGGCAGATTTCTAATGTAAGGCTCAAAATTTCTCCATAAACAAATTCCTATTTTCCATGGCCAATTTCCTCAATTCTATGTTTACCCTAGCAAGTTGCTCTTGCTATTGATGAATGAGTTTCTACATTTATTGTTTCTATGCATCAACATTGTGTAGGTGATGATTTTCAGCGAGCAATGATTTGTTTTCTTCATGCATTTGGACCAAGTCCTTCTGAATCAGGTAGGTTTTTGCTTATGCTATGGACTAGTTGAAGATGGTTATCACTATTTCCTTTTCAACCTATTTTAGTCATTCTTGAAGCTATTGAAAAGCTTCATCTCTAATGATTGCTAGGCTGAAGAGTGCAGGATCAACAAAATGGGCATGTAGTTTACCAATTTCCATGGTCAAGAATTGGTTTTGTACTTGGATCATTTCAATTTGCACCTCCAGGATGATGCACTTGCCCTTTGCTCCAATAACTCTTACTAGGTTGCAGTGATCTTATCTAGAAAATCGAAGAAATCCAGAATTATTTTCCTGGTCCCCACCAATCGGTCCAACAACTCTTCATGTTGGGCTGCATTCAATCTTTTGTTGACTATGCCTATGAACATCTACACATCTTGAAGTGCATATATGTCTAGTATAGATGCTACAAGTGCATTAAGCACTTCAGTGATTTGGTCAACAACTACTTCAATAGCAGTCTCCTACCCTTGGTGCTGCATCACCAGTACAGTTGCATCCTTGCCTTCCTCCAGATGCACTGAAATGAAGTTAGCATTCCAAGAGATTTTTGGAAATAAATGGTGTTGAGATAATGACACCATTGCCTCTCAGGCATTGGGATCTAACCTTGTGGGCAACTACGTTTGTTCGACAGAGAATATTGACCCATCTCTTTTCATTTGGCTAATTATTTGAGCCATCTCATTAAGATAACTCATTATTTTTTGATGTATAGATGGGTCCACACCACCTGTTCCTACATGCTACTCTTGCTCACAAAAGAGATGCTCTTGGATTTTACGCAAGCACTCAATGGTTGTGTGAGCCTCTGGTGTTGTTTCCTGAGTAAGAGGTGGAGGTGGCAGTTACTACTCCTATTCTTTAGTCATGGCTAGTTTCTTGTCCTTCAATATTTCAAACCACAAGGCCAAAGAAGCATTCCTGATTGTGTCATTTACATAGCAGATGATCCTTGCGCTTTTGCAAAGTTTCTGGATGAGCCATGAGAAAGGCATGGTTTTCCTTTCACATTTGTTTTCTTTAAAGCAGTTTTCGATCTTTAAATAAATCATTTATGGAAGGTTTTATATAAATCTCTTGCTTAGAGTGGTGCTTGCTCAAGTGGAAAATGTAGTCATCTTGCTAGGCCTCACCATTGGATTGAGGTAATAGGCCATAATTTTGAAGTATGTGTGTCCCACCGATGTGAGCGCACCATATTCCTTATATTTGACCATGTAACACCACTGAGTCCATTCCTTTTGGCCGTAGGGTCACCTTGTGTTGATAGCTCTACTAATTGTGTCCTAGTATTAGGCAACCCCAATGCTTGTGCGATAGCTTCAACAAAGTAGAACACTTGTATATCCTTGATTTTCACTATGAAGCCTAACCTTCTATTATTCCAAAAGAGATATGTCTCTTCCATGTACCACTCCCCATTGGAAGTGATGACTAGCCACATGGGAGAAGTTTGCAATTGTGATTTCACCTTTGCTAGAGCATGCTATAAAAATGGTCCAAAGTTTAGTTCTTAAAGAACTAAGCATTAAATCTCACAAGGCCTAATGGTGTCGAGGCAATCTTATGTTAGTGTGACGTTAAGCCTTGGTATAGGTCTTGGTGCTTCCCCTCACTACGATTGCTCTGATAGAACTTCTTCTTCAGAAATCTATCAAATAGATTCTACTTTATACTTCTCTTGAAAAAGTCCCATTCCATAGGTTTCCTTTGGTGGCTCTTGGCTTATTCTTGTTAGCTCCTTCTTATTCTAGGTTGTTTCTCCCATGGTTAAGAGGGTCCTCTCTCCTATGGTCATTTGGGTCTTGGTGCCATCTATAATCACAACATGATCATAGGTTAGCAATTGTTGTGTAACATGAAACAATCGGGATACCTTATCTCCTTAGGATAGTTACACTTGGCTAAGTTGTGATTATGGCTGATATAATCAATTTTAATCATTATTTTATTTATGTTTTAATGTTAACACATCATTTTGAAGGGTTTTGGAATGGTTAACTCTCAAAATTTGATTATATTCATCAACCCTTTTGGGGAATCATAAAAATTTTCAAAAAATTTCATCAGAAACCTTAAGGTTTGTGACCCCCACGATGAAGAGCTTACCTCCAATAGCTGCAAGATCAGAGAATAGAGTGATTTGAACAAATGGTTGGGAAGTTATGGGCTCTGGAAGGTTTTGGGATCTAAAAAATGGCAAAAACTCCCATTGTATTATGAAGAAAATGTCAAAAAATTGCAAAGTATGTGGCAATTATGAAGAGTTTGTGACATGCATCGACAAGGTTGGCTACGTCGACAAGGCCTCATCAATGCAGCTATTGCCCACTATAGACTTTCGTTAACTTGGTCAAAACTTCCAAAATACAAGGAGTTTCTTAGTGAAATTGCAATCAAATAGAAGCTCAAAAATCCATGAACAAGATGAAAATAGTAGAAGAGGGTTTTGGTGCTCAAAAATTTAGAAAATTTAGAAGATATGGATAATGAATTTAATGAAAGCTTAAAGGAGCATTGAGCGGGATACCCCATGGAATATGCAAAAGATAGGATGGTAACATTGTCTAAAGTAAGGAACTTAACTAACCATGCTAAACGATATGCAAGTAGGTCCTCCCCATAGTAGTCATATGTCCTTCTTACCCTTGCATAACCTCAACTAAGGAGCTTGTGGGCCCCACAGTTGATTAATGGTCATTAAAAGTTAAGGTTCAACCTAAAAGAATCTATCCAAGAATTCCAACATGTCAAACTAAGACATCAAGCATAACGTAGAAACTAGTAGTGAGGTGAGTTATGGTAGCATAAATGGATGACTAAGAAGGTAGGATGGAATCCCGAATTAAGGTCGTAAGAAGTCCCTTGTGGAGTTTATGTTTAAAATAACCTAAGAAGATTAATCCTTAGTCCAAACCAAAATTTGCCTCTTTTAGTGACTTCACATCACCACTCCAAGACTGATCTACTCACTCAAGACACAAGAGTGCTCCCACAAAACAACCACCATTCAATAACTAGTATCCCATTTATTTGTCTAAGGGGTTTTCTTTGAATTCCCTTCATGTTTTTGTTATTTTTTTTTTTTGGATGGAAACCACACCATGCAAAGACTTTATTTGACTTCCTATTAGTGGTTGAAATGGCATGGTAAGAAGTCCATGAAAAACACTCAAGCACTTAAGCAAGTAGAAGAGTATAAAGAGTATTGAGTTCCTTTGAAGTCACACCCTGTACAAACCTTTGAATCCTTCCCAATTCTAGAAGCTACCAAGGTCACTAATTGATTAAAAGTTTCTTTAATGAAAGGGACTTTAGACTTCTAGAACAAGAAAAACCATAGAGTTTGTTGGATGGGTGGATGACATGGACTCACTTCCTATTCCATGAAAAATAAACCATGTCATAGTCATCAGACATCAAAATTCAAAAATAGAAACCAGACATTAACAATCACAACATTAAGCACAAACCATCATTAGTAAACAACAACAGTGGTATTGTGTCCTATGATAATAAAGCACTTTTATTAGCATAAATAATGAAAATTCACACTCAAACAAAACAAAGTAAAAAATATATAAGAAAGTGTCAATTAATCAAGAAAGGTAAAACATACTAATAATGTTGTAAAACAAAAAAATGATAACATTAATAGAATGAAAAACCAAAGAAAAAGGTAAAAATCAACAAAGTGTAAAACAAAAATGTGTAAAACAAAAAGTGAAAGATTGAGGAGAAATGTGGATGATTAACATGGATGGCCATCTCACCCATAACTATGTTGAAAGGAGGAAATCTGAAAAATTGAACATGATTGTCCATTTGTTGAGGTGGTAGTTGTAGTGACTTGTCTTGGTTCGAGGAAACACTTCACTTGTTGGATGTTGACCAACTACTTTTTATTTTGGTTTTCAGGCATGTAGATTAACATGGACCCAAAGGAAAAGGTTTGACCAATTAATTAAGGTCCTTCCCACAACGTTTGGAATGTTATCTTCTAGGGTACGTGTGTAACCTTATCTCATGGTTGAAATTTCACTTTTCATATTTTGAGGTCATGACATTGCTTATTTAATACCTTATGCACCTCATTCTAAGATAGGGCCACCAATTGATTTTCATTTGGCATGTTGAGGTTGATCAATCTTTTTTTTTTTTTTTTTTTTTTTGTAGACTCAAGTCAAGATTCAGATCACAAGCTGTTGAGAGTGTATGGAGCTTGGATTGAATTGAGAGCATTGGAAGTTTTTCATACACTATCTTGTAGGGAGAGTAGCCAATAGGAAGTTTCCATGTTGAGTAGTAGGCCCATAGGACATTGCTGAGTTTTGTGCTCTAATCTTTCCTATATTTGCTTATGATCCTTGTTAAGGTCTTTGTGATCTCCTTGTTAGTTACCTCTGCTTGACTGTTGGCTTGGGGGTAATAGGGTGTTGTTAATTTATGTTCAACCCCCAAGTGTTGCATCAACTTTCTAAAAGTGACACCTATGAAATGAGTACCATTGTTAGAAATTAGTGCATGTGGCATTCCAAACTTGTTTACAACATTTTGTTGTACAAATATAGCAGTAGTGGATTATGTACAATCGGTGAAAACTACTGCTTCTACCCATTTGGTGTACTAGTCAACTGATACAATGATATACACCTTTCTATTGGACATGGCTGTGATGGGACCCATGAAGTCTATGCCCCATATGTCAAAGGGCTCTAGTGGTTGAATCCACTATTAAGGACCTTCCATTTGTGTGGTCATCCCACCATCTCATTGATAGAGTTCACAAGATCAAATAAATTAGTGGTCATTCCTAAAGATTGTAGGCCAATAGTATCCTACCATTATAATTTTTATGGTTGTGTGTCTCCTTGCATAGTGGCCTCCACAAGGCCCTTCATGGGCATCCTCAAGAATGCACAGTTAATCTTCATCAAGGGCACACCAACAAATTAGGCCATCAATGCACACCTTGTAGAGGTGCCCATTGATTTCTATGAAGTATTTGGGCCAATGAAGAAATTGTTGCTTCTTTCTAGAGTCAAGATCTTGTGGCATCTCCTAAGTGAGAAGATAGGTGAGGATGCCATTGTACCATGTTGGTTCTATAGGAACTTGATCATTTATTACTCCTATAAAGAGAAGTTCATCTAGAAATTTATTAGAGAGTAGGCTCTCCTCCTCTTTATTATCCCATCTTAGTCAAGAGAGATGATCAATGATCACATTCTTGGTCCCTTTTCGATCTACCATAGTGAGATTGAATCTCTATATGATCACGAGCCACCGTATGATATGGGCACTCAACCTCATCTTGTTCATTAAGAAGCAGATGGCACTATGGTCCGTGTGCACAAATACTTTATAACTAAGCACATAGTGCCTAAATTTTTCATGAGCATACACCACTGCCATTAATTCTTTCTCTGTGGTAGTATAATTCAACTGTGCACCTACAATGCTTTAGCTCATGTAGTGGATGTAATATGGACATTTTTTATAATCCAATTACATAAGCATTACTTCCAAAGCATAATTAGATACATCCTTCATTATGTGAAATGGTCTGGACTAGTCTAGTACCTGTAGAATTGGAGTTTCTACGAGTTTTTCCTTCAACTGTTGGAATGCATGTTTGCAATCCTTGGTCCAGATGAACAAATCATCTTTCTTCATAAGCTTGACCAATGGCTTTGTGATCTTAGAGAAATTCTCTATGAATTTCTAGTAGTAGTTAGTATGTCCAAGAAATGATTAGATATCTTTAACTATCTCTAGTTGGTGTGTTATTCCTTGGATAACCCTTATCTTCTCCAAGACTACCTAAATCCATTTTTTTAAAATTTAATGCCCCAACACTATGCCCTCTTGGACCATTAAATGGATTTTTTTGCCAATTGAGCCTAAGGTTTGTATAAACACATCTTTTCAAAACCTACTCAAGGTGATCTAGGCCTTGCTTAAATGTAGCCCCATGGGTAGAAAAGTCATCCATGAAGACCTCTACCTCACTACCAATATTTTGTTGGAAAATACTAAGGAGTAAGCACTAAAATGTTGTAGGGGCATTACATAAATTAAATGACATATTACAATATGAAAAAGTCCCCCATGGACTCATGAATGTTTTCTTGGCCTAATTTTCTTGTATAATTTGGAGTTGGTTATAGCCACTATAACCATCCAAGAAGCTATAATGGCAATGCCTGAAGATATTATCCAACACTTGGTCCACACATGGCAATGGAAAATGATCTTTAAATATTTCCATATTCAACAGGCAAAAATCAATGCAAACTCGCCACTTGCCACCTTTCTTTGGCATAATTATGAGTGGGCTAACCCACTTACTATCCATGATGGGATAGATAAACCCCATTTTGAGGAGTTGCTCTACATTCTCCTTCACAATCTGCTTCAATTTTGGATTCAATCATCTCTACGGATACCTTCTTAGCTTCATGGCCATGTCAGTGTAAATGCAATGCTAGCATATCCTTAGATTGATTCCAATCAGCCCAAGATATGACCAAGTAAAGACTATTGGCTATTTTTTAACCACCGTCAACAACTTTTCTTTTTGTTCAGGAGAAAGTTTGGCATTGATTATGACCAACTTACCATTGTTTAAGAATGCATACTTCATGCTAGTTGGTAGAGTTTTCAACTCTAGGGGCTCCTGCTTAAAGCTATTAGGGATTTCCAACTCTCCCCAATAGGTATCATCATCTTCATCATAAGAGAGTTGGTGATGAACTTGCCCAAGTTCATCCATTCTTTTAACATAAGCACATGTTAGGCTCTTAGTTGGTTCCATGCATAATGTGTTACTATCTAAGTCAGCTATCAGACACTAGGTGCTCTTCTATTTTGTGGTTGTTGCATATAGATACCTTTGAATATTTATTTCTTGTGCACATTGATTACATGACTTAATGTATGTACTTTTTATGGACCAAATCTTCTACACTAAATTACACCCATTATCGATGTACACAATGCATGGAATATGCTTCTTCTTCAGCCTTCCAAATTCATTTTCCTTGGAGATTTCCAAGGAGAGATTCCTTATGCCCATACGTGCATCAACCGTGCTTAACCATGCTCTTCCCATAATGATGGGGAAGTCACCTTTGTAGTTTTCAACCTTGATTACTAGAAAATCAACAGGATATGACAATCCACTAACTATGGTCATAATGTCCTCCACTAATTCCAAAGGAATAGTGATTGGCTAGTCTACCAATTCTAAAAGGATGTTGATCTTCTTAAGGGGTGGTAAGTTCCATGGCTTATACATGTGATGAGATATGAGATTGACACTAGAACCAAAATCAAGAAGAGCCTCACATGGCTCATGTTTAGCAATCTATAGGTAAATGAGTGGACTTCCTGAGTCATATCTTGTTGTGGAAAGATTGCCAACCTTGATCCAATCAGAAATAGCATGAGTTAACATTATAGTGTGGATCCAAGGAGGCATTTGATTTGAAGGGCACTCAAAGGTGTTTGATGCAGAGGATGAGGGTGTTGAGGATGTAGAGTGACCAACTACATTAGGTTTTGAGGGTTTAGGAGGACTATTTGATTGGAAAAAGGATAATTTCCTATATCAGTTATCTGAAC
Source organism: Gnetum montanum (assembly GCA_015680685.1). Lineage (NCBI taxonomy): Eukaryota > Viridiplantae > Streptophyta > Gnetopsida > Gnetales > Gnetaceae > Gnetum > Gnetum montanum. Next base: position 164,773 of record MNCI01016273.1, on the reverse strand, counting down.
CACTTGGTGGGAAAGTCGATTTTGAATTTACAGCCCTTGTAGCATTTAGTGGTTGTGGTTATGGAGGAATTTCTCCTTGCATGGATGGAGTAGCAGGTAAATGGGTTGAGGGTAAAGGGATGTATGTAGATAGATGTGATGGATGGTATGGATATGGGTTCTCTCCCCAAGTAGATGGTGAATGTGTTCGGTGGTACTCTAGAGGGTAATACTAATGCTGAAATGAGGTATGCCTTGTATAACTTCATGGAGAAATGGGTTGCTAAACATAGTACCAATATGGATCTAGTTGCTTGTAAGGGTGCTACTACCTTGGCCATGGCATTTCCCATGATTGTGATTGGTTTCATTATTGGTATTACTCATATGGTTGTAGTGGAGCTCCACTTGGGTAATAAGCTTGTTGTTGCTAGTGGAATTACCTTAGATTACCTTGAGGATAAGACAATTGTTTAGGTTCTTGCCTATGTGCTAGTCAATGATTCAATGCATACATCCCAGATTCTTGTAAGTGTGACACCATAGGACAACACCCATTTGGATGTTTGTATTGATAGATGTCACAACCAATATCATCATCAGAGTTGGTTTTCACAACTTCATCTATAGTAGCATCTTTTCCCTTACCTCTTTAGTAGACACATTCAGCTTCTTTCTACCTCCTGTGGTCATGATCACTATTCTGTTCTTTAGATGCCTCAACAATATTCATAGTAGTTTGGAAATTTTCACCCAAAGAGTCCCATAATTTATCAACCTTTGCCAAAATGTTAGAAATAGATTTTTGAATAGGTAAGGTTTCCCTATTCACCACTTCATTGAATGGTGACTCCTCTTCATCACAAAATCAAACCTCCCTTTCTTGGATAGAAAGGTTCCTATTATACTCTTCTACACTTTTCCTTTTTTACAACTCACCTTCTTCTTTTACTACTTGCTCTATAAGCCTTTGGATCTGATGAGCTCTTAATTTAGATAGTCTCCCTTGGGAAAAAACCCTAAGAGTTCTTCTATTTTTTGCTCCAAGTCCATCTATGATGTGGTGGAGTTGTTTCCTTTAAGAATAACCATGGACAAGGCATCAATGCAAGAGTGAATAATATCTATTCATGGTAGCATCCAAGGGTTCATGTGTTCCTTATTTCTAGCCTTGGGTTCGCCTTCTTAAGTTAGACACTATAGATTACATCTGGTATTTATCATTAAATAGTTCTAACATGGTACTCCATCAGCGAATGAATTCTGGCTCCAAGGACCAATACTAGCTTTCAGCTTCCTTAATGAGTGTCCTAGGGAAAAGCTTGAGTTTCTTCTAGTCATTTTCAATTCTTTGTAAGACACAAGCATCATGGAAATCTTGTAGATATGTTTGTAGATCATAGTTGTATCCCTACTCAAATCTTGGGATATTATTCATGTCTGAGTGCTTAATCCAACTATCTTTCACATGCCTGGTTGGGATCTTTACTACCTCTACAATGTTAAGCATACTTCTAGTCACCAACAGAGGTTCATCATCATCATTTCATTGATGATGCTAATAATGGTTCCTATGACCTCTGCATTCTTGGTGACCTTAATAATCATTGTTGTCTCATTGATCACCTTCTTCATGATTATTTTGATGGCAGATGTTATGAGAACTAGTAGATGAAGATGAATGTTTGGAATCGGATGAAGAGGAAGGTGGACTGCCACCACCACCGTAGTGTCCACCACCACCTTTTTTCTCATTATGACCATCATCCTTGGATCCCTTTCCATTGTAATGTTTACCTAATCCCTTGCCTTGACTATCACTTTTTCTTGAACTTGGTTTGTGAATAGTGGATCATAAGTTCAGGGCCACACCCTCATCACCAATCACAGAGGGTGAAAAATCTTCATGTTAGGAACCCTTAGGGGAAGGATCTTCATTGTCATCTTGGTTTAGTAGGAACAAAGGTTAGTGAAGTGTTTTTCTTTTGTAAACTCATGGTGCTTCTCTTGGTGTCAATCTCACTTGTGTTTTGTTTCAGTGGGACAGTAGCCTCGAGTATCATAACCATTCACAACATATTCCTCTTGAAGATCTAAGATGCCTAACTTCTTAAAGATTTGAAATAACATCCTAGGCACAAATCGATTGGAGGCAAGATGATGTTTCCCTCTATATCATGCCATCGCAATTGTTGATCTTGATGTAGGATGAAGGTGAATTCTAGTACATACTTATTAGAATGAGTATATACCACCTTGCACTCCTATGGGACCAATGGTTTAACATCTTCATGCCTATGAGAAGAAGAAATTTTGCAACAAATAAAATAATTAGTGTGCTATTGTAAGTATATGTTTTTTGAGAGTGATGTTGACCTTGGGTTTATCCAATGAGACTAATAATTTTCACTAAAGATAGATAGTGCATGTTTCAATAGACAAAGTCCCTGGAAATGGTAACAATGATAAGTGGTGAGGTATCCCTACGTCTAACCATATGAATCACAAAGTGTTCATGCACAATCCTATCGAATTCCATGGACTTTATAGTTTATGATGTACTAGTCTTCTAGGAAGTGAATCTTGCCCTAAGGTTGTTCATTATCTTTCCAATTACACTTGTGAAGTACAAAGCTATGGTTAAGTGTAATTGAGGCATATGATTTTTTACCATTTTATGTTTTATGTCTATTGGTGCTTTGAAGAGAGGGATAAAGTAATTTAATGACTAATCTAAATTAACTAACTAACTAATCTCTTACTAGTCCTAACATAAGCATCTGATCCCACTTTTCGTACACATCCTAAACCCACGTATCCACTATTGGGTTACCATGTGCTATGCCACTAGGTGCACCAAGTAATAACACTATTGGTATTACCAAGTGGATGCGTGTTATGCTCGAAGCAATCATACTTATGCAATTAATCTATCTAGCTTATCTTGCTTAATTACCTAATTAGGTTAATTGTTGGAAACATTGAATAAATAATTGAGAATATTAAATGCATAAATGAAACATTTAAACTATCTAGAATGCTACAAGGTTTATCAAGAAGTTCTTCTTTATTGTTGCACTCACTATCATGCTCAAGTACAATAGTGCTTGAATAAGGATCTGTACACTCAATGACTCCTATTGTAGGCACTCAGGAAAAATATTCTAACTTTCAAATAAAGAAACTACAAGAGTTTGACTACTACTATCAATCTAATGCCATAAATTTAGCTAATGAGTGTGTATTTATAGCAAAAAAATGGACCTTGCATCAACGAGGATGCTTCAACACAGCAAACCGTGATCCATCAGGTGGCTACATAGGTAATCAAAGAAGGATATTTACTTGAAAAGTGACTAGATCCTGGTAGTCCCATGGTGGAGATTCAAATTTATGAAAAGGATCATTTCCTAGGTATTTGTGACTTTAGTTCAAAAGTTAATCTGATCTAATTATAGTAGTACCTTGACTAGGAGCTGCCTTCTCTCAAGGGTACCAACAGTCACCTAGAGATAGCACACCAATCATCCACATACCCCATGGGACATATATGTAATATGATTACTTCTATTGCAAGTTGGTCATATCCTACTAGTTTCTTAATGCTTAGATTAGGGAATAAGGTGGAAAAGAATCTTCATGTTATTATGTAAAGAACATGTATAAGCATTGAAAATCCTAGGTTGGTTTTCCAATACCTTCACCTTGATATTGACAAAAGGGATGAGATCTGAAGGATGAACTATAAGAGAATATCCTACAATCCTTCTAAATCTTATTGTACCATGCACATTTGTCGTTCAATTGAGCTAGGTGGAACACTTGATGGATAACACTTGGTGTACCATAACAAACATCTTTCACCTCTAAGCATGCTTAAAGATTAATTTATTACTTAGAGGCTTTCCACATTATAGACATGGATAAGTTGTGAGTGTAATTTATAAATATTAGTGCTAATTAGAGTTTTATTCTTTTTGAGCCTAATAGATAATCAATCATGATATTTTCTATTCTTTTGGAATGTTTTTGTTTGTATGTTTGGGAAAACTAGTTAAGGTGCTTTATGAATGCTTATTCAATAAGACAATGGTGGATGGATGAGTTACAAATGTAATGATGATGTAAGAGTACCAAATAGATCCAAGGTGGAGCTTTGATTGATGGAATGCCCATGCAACAAAATTCATCCACCTACTTTTCTTTTATTCATCACTAGTAAACAAGGCTTATATTCAGCAAGAAGCTAAGACTCATACTATGAGATGTTGAAGCTAATGCTATTGGAACCATGCACTATGGTGGGTTCATAGGGTGTGAGCTCTAGAACCCTATAAGTTTTTTTGATTACTAATATGAACAGGATATGTCATCAAGGATCCTTGTAATCACTGGATGGGTCTAATTAGTGCGATTGGACTAAGATGTACATGTTCTCTTACTTAGCCACCCTAGTCAGAAGAGGTTATTGATTTCATGAACTTGTGCATGCCATGTGGTGGGGTATGAATTTTCATGTTCATGCAAGTTGAATACTTCTGATGAGTGGTGAGGTACCCCTACACTCAACCATATGAATACGAGCATTCTCACACGCGATCTGGTCAAACTCTGCAGACGGAGTAGTTGTGGCACCTAGACAGTTATCCTTAGGTTGCAATTCATTGTCTTCCCACCTAGACTAGTATTATATTTGTCATGTATAGTTTAGTCCAGAGTGAGGTGTATGATGTGTTCCTAATTTAACGCTACTCCTAAAGGTAATGGAAAGTGATATTAAATTAACTAATCTAGGAGAGAGAGGGTAAGAGAATCTAATCTAGCCTAAGTACGATGAGCATTCGTTCCTTGATTATCTGTACACATCTTGGACTTCATGCATGACTACCACTGGGATTACCAAGTGCAAATCCTAGGTACGCCACTAGGTTACCAAGTAGTCACACTTAAATACTCGTAATCAAGTTGTACTCATTCTGCTTTGCTAGGAGATAAGGGTGAGAGAGACTAATTAGGAAAGCAGTAAATAACAATTTAATAAATAAATAAATAACAAAGTGAATGCTGAAATGATGAAGTAATCTCAATCTTTATTGCTGGTCATGTGTGTGTCCAAGTACGTCACACTCGAATAAAGGATGTCGTACAATTACATTCACCACACTGCAGGTAGACACTAGAAAATAATCTATCTCTGGAGGGATCAAACTACCAGAGCTTCGCTACAATCTCACTCCTAATTTTGAAATAAGGGAGAGCTACTTCTTATTTATAGACATTGCGGCAGACTGTGATATCGTGTACATGATATCGCAGGGGAAGACATGATATCGTGGGAGGTGCAATATCACGGAAGATGCGAGATCGCAGCCCATGTGATATCGTGTCCCATCATACCTCCACGACTAAATAAAAATGCATCCTCAAGTTACAGTGATCACACAGTGGATAGGTATGGGATTATTGATAGAAAAAGAAATGGGACAATGCCACAATGTGGGAAGAAAACACAAGACACAAAATATGTTACAACAACAAAATTTGAAACTCATGTAGTTCCTGGTGGTAGTGGATCCTCCATTGGTGCCTTTCCTTTGTGTTGTGCTCCAGGCTTTGAAGCTTGATGGTGTTGAAGTATGGCTTGGAGCTTCTCCTCTTCGGTCCGAGGGTCTTGTGCTGTCCATGCTAATGTTCCAATGTTTGACGAAGTCGGCACCTTCCACAGATAGGGTAGTTGCGGGAACATCTGGTTGGCTTTGACATACCATGCCGCAAACACCCGTAGTTCCTCCTCATAGGCTCTGGCTTTGTTCTTGTATTCATGAAGATCCATTAGCCATCAAGCCATGTCAATAGCAACATCTTTCTGTCCTTGGTAGCTTGCTTTTACCACCTCAAGTTCAGAATTTATGACATCTAGTTTCTCAACCAGCTTCTTGCGCTTTGAAAATTCTACTTCATATTTGATGTGGGTGGAAGCTACCTACTGCTTGAGCTCTGTCCTCAGGCACCCTACTGTTAACATGGCAAGGTTGTCATATCTAAGGTTTTCCAACTCCATGTATTCTATTAAGTCTTGAATCTGCAGGTCTCGATTCTTAATTTCCGCTTGGTGGGCGAAGGCATATGTATCCAATATGGCCCACCAATTAGTGTGTTGAGCATTGATATTTTTGATTTGAGCCTTGGCCATATGGATCTCCTTCTCTAGTATTTTTTTTTACATCCCCACCTAATCAAGGAAGTGCTCCTTCAGCTTCTCATGTCGTTTAGCCTCATTCTACCACGCGCTTATCTCAATTGCTGACTTTTGGGGAATTGTGCGTACCTCCTCCATTGAGAGGATACGATTTTCTCTGGCTAAACGGCTCACATCTTGGTTGACCTAGATGAATTATTCTCGTAATTGATGAAAATGTTCATCAAGAACGTTCTTTTTCTTTTCTACAGTGGTCAACCGAAGATTATCTGCAACCAACTTCTTGTTTTCTTCTTCTAAGGCCTTGAGTGCCTTAAGATGCGCATGGGTTTGCGCCTGCGATGCGGAGGCATCCCAAATAGCCATCTCCTTTTCTTCCACCACCTTCTTATTCTCTGCTATTAATTTTGTTAATTTCTCGGTTCTAAATTTTTCTAGTTGGTCTATGGAAACAAATTGCATAGGGTTACACAATGCTACTTGTAAGGTCATGAGCTGCTCTTGTAGTTTCTGCACTTCAACTTCAGCATGCTTGGCCCTTACTTCAGATATGACCAGCTTCCCCTTTGTGGAAATGAGGTCTAATTGAATTACTGTGACATCCTGAGGGATGTCAAATAGGGATGTCATTACTTGCCCTGTTGGAAGTAATCTGTCAAGTACATCCTCATGTTCCGTAGGAGTCATTGAGGTTCTGACCAAAGTTTGAGCATCCTGTGCTCCTGAGAGATCTGCTAGTGGCACAACAAGTACATTGAAAGATTCTTTGATGTGGTATACAACCACTTCTGCAGCTCCCACAGCATTCTGGTGTTGCATGACCACCACAGTGGCTACTTCACCAATCTCTAACTGCACCTGAAAAGATGTCGCATTTCTAGAGATCGTTGTGACCATCTACTATCCCCCCTCTTGTTTGAATGGACAATTCACCCCTTGTATGATCCAATAAAATAGTAGGCTTCCTAGCATCATTGATGCCGTAGAAGAGGTTTGCATCATCACAACTTCCCCAACTGACCGTCTCAGTGATGGCCCTAAGATGGCTCATCAATAGTTTGTAGTCTTGCAATGGCAGTGGCTAATCCTGGCTTGTGCTAGGCCCTGCTTCTTGTTGTTGGCTGGGACCTATGGCTAGAGGTTGACTAGTTCCAGCCATCTATTCTTCTTCTTGTTCGGGTCCCAACTCTTTGCCAGTGCTTTTCCTTAGAGCTAGCACTTTCAGCTTTTTAACATATGAAGCAATTTTGGCTTTTTAGAGGACATCATTGGTGTATCCCTGAATACTAGCATGTTGGCAAAGTTTTCTGATAAGATAGGGGAAAGGCAACACCATCTTCCCTATCTTCCATTCTTTGAACCGCCTTAGGATCTTCGTCAAATATAGATGGGGTAGGTTAGCATTAACCTTTCCCATCAATACTACACATCCTCTAGCTACATTCATGGATATCCTTTTTAAGCCTTTTGTGAGAAAGAGATGATATGTTCTGATTTTGAAGTAAATTATCTCTTCCGTCGTCAATTCAGCAAATTCTTTGTCCCTACCATAAGCCTTCTCTAACCAATCCTTTCACACATCAGGGTCTGAATGGGTAGATAACCAAGCAACGTGGGGCCCTGTATTCAGAAGGTTTAGCACTTCTGAAATTTCCTGCACAGAGAAGTCAACTATCACACCACAAATATTCACAGTGGTGCCTTGCTCCCTATTTTGCCAAAACTGGTACGTTTCTCCTAGGTACCAGGCACTGCTTTTAGAGAGGATAGGCCATAAAGGAGATCCCTTGAGGTGATCCCTAATGGCCTCAGGAGTGAACTCTGCAAAGGATTTGAAGTTCAACTCCACAATCACCACAGCGAATGTGGACTTCTCATGAATAGCCTGAACACATTCCGGTGGCAACGTGAGTTGTTGTCCCAGTTCAGGCGTAGCAGCAACTCCACATTCTGCCTACCCAGACCATCCGGTAGGAGGTTCATCTTGATGAATACTGAATGATTGCTCCTCCTTTTCTACATGTTGTTTGATAGGTCTTTGTCTTCCACCTCTTCGAGCTCATTTGCTTCCACCTTGGGTAGGACCTTCCTGATGTCCACGTTTCAGGGTCATTCTGCAATCACACAGTTCAAGCATTAGTAAGGGTGTTTTTAAAGTTAAGTTATACCTTACTACTTGCCTTAATTAAAGATCTTATGTCATAACGTGTGATTGTGCCTGAAAGTTTGTAATAATGAGTCCTATGACTTAGGTGGTTTCCATTTTTAATTTCCCGGTATGCCTAAAGATTATATGATTTTTAGGCACAATTATTCTAAGTGTTAGTTAATTACCCTAATTGATGTCCTTTGGGCGACAATAAATTTCAAAAATGTTAGGCACTTTTCGGCAACTATCTCTCCCCCACAACTAAGCTAAACACTCTAGGTTTAAGCAAGTTCAAACAGAACAAAAATTAGAGCACTAGTGAGCGAGATTGAGTGAGAAAAGCAAGGGTCAGGCAATCACAAGTCACAGAGAAAACTTTCAAAAACTTCCCTCTCCCCCCCACCCCTGTGTGAATGGCAAAATGATGCTAAGTGTTGTGGCAGGGGTACATATTTATAGGTAAATGGGGATGTGATATCACGTACGATACATCACGTACGCGATATCTCGTCCCTAGTGATGTGAGACACTATAAAAAGATCGACTTTTTTAATGATTTTTTCAAAATTAACGTTGGAAATTGAGGACATTAGCTATGATCAAAATGTTCTAGGGTAATTTCATTAATTCAAGAGGCACCATTAATGATAATTATGTGAATTGTATCAATAAAACCTTGGGTGATAAGAAAAAAGGGTATGTAATGGTACATTGGAACGTTAAATTTAGAGGAATAATAATAGGGAAAGAAAATCAATTGAAATTAAGCTAAGGGTAAGAAATGGTGTGTGTGAGCTATGTCGTATGTGAATATCACAACAAAAATTACACAAGTGGGTCCTCCCCAAAGCAGGTTCAAACCTATAATGCCCTTGTGGGCACTAGAAGGGTTAAATGTAATCTACACTAACTCCACAAAACACACACATGTAAATATCACCGGAATGAGATGAAAATTCTATGCTACATGGGATACGAGCTACAATTACACGAACAATGAGATGAGACAAACTATAGAAAGGGATCATAGAGATTGGGGCATGAGGTAACTGGCCCATGGCATAGAGAATCCTACATGTAAAGCATGATTAAGGTGTCATTAACCCATTGTTCCAAGATCAGGATCAAGTCCATTCCTCTAATCAGTGACATTGCATTGTTTCATCCCATGATGAACAACTATGAGAGTATCATAACAACAAGGTATACGATCATTAAAAAGACAACAATGAGAGTATCCTAGACAAGATTACTTACAAAAATGTAAAAAGACAAAAACACAAAAAGATAAAAAGATAAAACAAAAAGTTGAACAATGAAAAACTAAAAAATAAAAAGTTGTAAAATTAAAGAAAATTGAAAAATATTTATTAACCCTGTGTGTTATTTAGAATGGGGGATATCCCCCATAACTAAATGGTTGAGTATGGAAAGGATTAATAGATGAAGGTTGAGGATCCATGCATGTTGGAAGTATTGGGGCCCGGTCATACTTATCCCCTCGGGGTTCACACACTTGATGATAATGAGCATAGTGGGGCACTTTATGTGATGTAGTTCTTGGATGATGAGTTGACCCACTATGATGTTTGGGACCAATAGATGGTATGCAAGGATTAGGGTTTTCCCTTCCATGATTGTGTTCATTGGGCTGTATTGTTGTTGGAGTGTGAGTTGGTGTCCCTAATGAAGTTACATGAGGCGCTGGGTTCGAGGGTAAGGGTACACCACAGTATGGGACTTGTGCTGAATTAGAGGATGCAGTGGCCTCAGAATTGTGTTGTCCCTTCTTATGGCCGTGTTTAAAGAGAGGACGCTTTTGATGTTGAGGAGGCTTTTCACTACTTTTAGTAGTAGTAGCACAAGTGTCATTCATAGGTTGTTGTGGTGGTGCAAGCACCTTAGGAATAGTTGGTGGCATTGTGGAAGGAGGGAAAGGATAAGAATGTTGAAAGTTAGGAGGAGTATAAGGTTCACAAGGTGGTGGGTGTGTTGGAGGCATGGTTTGATAGTAGTGTGGAGAATAGTACTATGGTGAGATAAAGTGCATTGGCCCAGTTGGAGAAACAGGATGTTGAACATGATAAGCATTTGGAGTCAGATGATCTGAAGGGTGTCTCCAGTCTAAGGGTGGATTCCCCCATGACTGGGGTTGTTGCCACTGTGATCAAACACGGTATCTTTGTACGAACTCTGGATGTAACGTGTTTCCCCAATGCTCATGTAAATGTAACAAGATTAGGCATTGACCCTTGGGGTGATCATACAGGCATATGTTACATTCGTACGTATGATTGGTAGTTGATCTCTTCTTCTCCTTATTCCTTCTTTCCGATTGTCTACTATTTCATCCTGCTTCTTGGGTTGTCAAAACTCTATCTCCGATATTTTTGATAAATTCTCCACACTTTTGATACGTCCATTCCAACATCTTGTTGATCTTTGCCTCGGCTTCTTCTAATGTTTTTTGTATTGGAAAAGATGATGTTTCCACCTTGATATTTGTTGATTTCTCCTTTTTATGATCATGGACCTTTGTTAAGTTGAGATTTTGGTCCCGTTGATGTTTTTCAACACTCTCCCATCTAGCCATATCTCCTTCTTCTTTTGCTACCCGCTTAATAAGCTCTTGGATTTGAGGGGTTCGTAATTCATATAGTTGACCTTGGGCATACATTCCTAAGGTCTCTCTTGTTTCATTATATAGCCCATCAATAATATGGTACATTAGCCTTTCCTCGGAAAACCCATGGCCTGGATAGTTGTTTAACAGTGCATAATATCTTTCTAAGGCCGTGTCCAAGGGTTCATGTTGTGCTTGTTTCCATCCTTGGATTTGTTTTGTCAAGGTTGACACTCTTGGGTAGGTTTGATATTTTTCATTAAAGACTTCTACCATTGTTAACCAACATCGTATTGAATTTGGTTTTAACGATCTATACCATACTTTTGCTTGGTCAACAAGTGTCATGGGAAAGAGCTTAAGTTTCTATCACCCATTATCAATGTTATTCCATGTGCAGGCATCATAGAAGGCTTGTAAATGTTGATATGGGTCTAAGTCATAGCCTCCTGAAAAAGTAGGGAAGTTTTTTAAATCAAGCCTGGGTAGACGACTCTCTTTACGATGCCTACGTGAGATTCGAATGGCCTCCTGTATTTGTGTTAAGCTTGTAGTGGCCAATGGGGGTTGATCGTCATCAGGTAAGTTATACCTTCATGCATTGGGATGATGTTTCTTTCATTCATGTTTATAAGAAACTCCCACTTCAAGTTGTATACTCCAATCTTCACCATCATATAGTTCGTTGGTTCTCCAATGAACTTCCTCACTAAGTTTGGTGTTATCATGTTCTTGTAGGAGAGGCATTGTTGTGTGTGAATTGATGTGACTTTTTATAATTACTTATTTCTAAGATATATATCATTAAGTCCTTTATAGCGACCTTGTATGATATAACTAATCTAGATAACTAGCACCATATTTGGCAATGACGCCAATGATGAGTGGTGAGGTACCCCTACACTCAACCATACGAATACGAACGTTCTCACGTGCAATTGGTCGAACTCCGCAGACGGACTAGTTGTGGCACCTAGACAGTTATCCTTAGGTTGTAGTTTGTTGTCTTCCCACCTAGACTAGTATTATATTTGTCATGTATGATTTAGTCCAGAGTGAGGTGTATGATGTGTTCCTAATCTAACGCTACTCCTGAAGGCAATGGAAAGTGATATTAAATTAACTAATCTAGGAGAGAGAGGGGAAGAGAATCTAATCTAGCCTAAGTGCGATGAGCATATGTTCCTTGATTATCTGTACACATCTTGGATTTTGTGCACAACTACCACTGGGATTACCAAGTGCAGATCCTAGGTACGCCACTGGGTTACCAAGCAGTCACACTTAAATGCTTGTAATCAAGTCATACTCATTCTGCTTTGCTAGGAGATAAGGGTGAGAGAGACTAATTAGGAAATTAGTAAATAAAAATTAAATAAGTGAATGCTACAATGATGAAGTAATCTCAATATTTATTGCCGGTCATGTACGTGTCCAAGTACATCACACTCGAATAAAGGATGTCGTACAATTACATTCACCACATTGCGAGCAGACACTGGAAAATAATCTGTCTCTGGAGGGATCAAACTGCCAAATATTTGCTACAATCTAACTCCTAATTGTGAAATAAGGGAGAGCCACTTCTTATTTATAGACATTAGGGCAGACTGTGATATCGCGCACACGATATCATGAGGGGTGTCATATCGCGGTGGACGTGATATCGCGGCCCATGCGATATTGCGTCCCATCAACTTCAAGTAGTAATTTAACACTTTAATCAATTTCCATAATTCTCATGCTCTATCAAAAACTCTCTTCCTATGAAAAAATAGAATAAAAAAATGAATGAATGTAAAAAGAAAATGAAAATAATGATTAAAAAGAAAAGAAAATATTAAAAAAAGAGAAGAAGAGATAATGGAAAGAAGAATGTAATTGTAAGCTTATTGGTCTATACAACTTAATATTTCCATCATCTTAACCTAATCTCATAGTTACTCACATCATAATTAGTGGAGCCATGCTTGTATAATCTTTTCTCATGTTTAACCCATTACCTAGATCACTTGACTTCTCAAAATGTAATAGTCTAAGATAATCTCTTGTTCATCTTATACTTGGCCATAAAGGTCCAAAATTCTCTCTCTTAGTAAACCTTAGTAATTTCAATTAGTACTTCCACCAAAATCCCTAATCATTTGTTCCAAGGGGCCAAAAATCATCATCTTTGGCCCTACCTTGATGACATTTGAATCCATAAATCTTTCACTTTGTTGATCATGATATGGTTCTTCTTGTTGGAATGTGGAATTTTTAGCTTAACTAAGGAGATTAATGAGAGGTTTCCAATAAAGAAATATTTAGGAAGCCTACTATGCATAGTTGCATGGATGAAGGAAAACCAAATGAAAATCTTAACTTCTAGATGTTCAGTGACATGTGTTCCTTGGTTCCATTTCACTAATGGTTAGACCATCAAATAATCAAGGCTAAATGGCACTAGTAGTGGTAGGTATGACCTAGTTCTTGGAAGGCAAACTTGAAGGTTAATCCCTATTATATGGATAAGTAGTAATAGCAGCAAATCTCTCATGAGATGTAGGATGTTCTCATGTGCATCATGAGCTAATTGAATGGTTGATTTGGGATCTAGTGATGTTGCACTCTCTTCCTTTATCCATTCTCCATCTCTTTTATTCCATTCTTGTCTATGGTTGTATGTGAAAAAAAGTTGATTGAAAAAAGTGAAGGATGAGATCTCACCATCTAAGAGGATGGACTCATGTTTGATGATAATGTCTCACTAGTTGTTGGAAATTCATGTGTATTATCAATGAGTTTCATAAAGGAAAGAAGGAAAAGTGCCTACTTTGGGAAGGATCCACTTCTAAATTCTTGGTGGATTAACATTACAAGTAAGTGAGCTAAAGCTTATCTTCCAATGATGGTGAGGGATGCATTAAATAAGGTACTTGATTGATCTTCCAATTTTATGCATGTTAACTCTTCATGCTTCATAATTTGACCATGATAAACCCTAATGTTTATCTCATTTGTTCTTGTAATACATTATTATTGGTGCAATAATCATTTTTCTATTATCCTAACCCCTCTTTTCTAGTCTTTAGTTTACAAAAATATATTAATTACTTAATCAACCTATTTCCCATGATCTAGGATTTCACCAAGGTAATTTCATAATGTTATTATTATCTTGCTCCTTATACACCTTTTAAGGTTAATTTACGATAATTTCAACATGTTGTGGACCTTGTGCAAGGCTCTAGTGGTAATGGAAGGTAAGTTCAAGGTAAGGATGATGAAGTTTAGTAATTTTTCCCACTTGGAAGAATGTGTTGACATACCCCTTGAGTTAGCACCCCTATGCCAATGTATCTCCTATACAAATGATCCATTATAAAAGGTAGGGAGTTTTCAAAAATATTTTCTACCTTTCCATTTTGATTTTTCTTGCTTTCCTTGACTTTGATTGTCACAAAAAGCAAAACCTTGGTAGTTTTTCACCTCAATGGATGGATTGGTATTATTTTACAAAGAATTCTTCTTTGGTCTTCTTATCCTTAATGTTCTGGTTATGTTTCAAGCTTGATGTTTTACAACTTAGTTGTTGAGAAGAGATGTTAATTTTGATACTTATTTAATATATTTATTAGTTACTAAAATTTTCCTACCTTATTCATACTTGTCCATGCACACCATGATTCAACAATTATGATAATGATTTTCAAGTGTTCCCTAAGGATTTTCTTTATCATTATTCTCACATATAATTTTTGCAATGGTAGTATGATGTCTAAGGAAACTCACTTGATTTTTAGTAGACTTCATAACTCATCATGTTGAAATGATTATGATATAATCTTTGTAGATTGAGGGCTATGGTTGAATAATCTTAGGCTTTCATCTATGGATCTTTGCATAAATCACTAGTTCCCAAGAATGAGGAGGGACAAGTAGTTAGATCTTCCAATTTGAAACCTACTATTCCTACTCCAAAAATGTCTCAATCCAAAAGTAGATCAAGAGCCAAGTAGTTACATTATTGATATTTGAATGTAGACAATCGAATAAGCATTTTAGGATCTAGAAAAAGATGAAATTGAAAATTTTGATGGCATCTAAGAAGGTATGGGTGCTCATGATATCTTGTAGCAACTCATCCATGAGAAAAAAGGTTTATTATAAGTTCTTTGAGCTTGGTTCTCCTAAGATCAAGTAGTTGTTGTAGAAAATGGACTTATAATAATACATCACTCAATCCTTCATATGATACCAATATGAGGTACCTGAATTCTACCAAAACCTTGCTACTGATTATGCCATGACTTTATTGGTGGAGTTCTTGTGCTTATTTTGACATGGGTAATTTCAAGGGCCATAGGATTTCTAAATGAACTAGCAAATAATTAGTGGTAAAAAACTCAAAAGATAGAGCCCAAGCTCAATTCAAAGATCTTGTTAAATTTTTTTGGTCTAAACAAAGAATAAGTAAGGATGTCAAAATTTCCCCTAATTCAAAATGCAATATACAAAATCATCATTCACAAATTTTTTCCACCAAATGATCATTAGATATCTCTTCTTAGGGGTAAAGGTTGTCGCCATGATGAGGGGGAACTATGTTATCAATATCTCCTATTTTCTATACAAGTCCTTAATGTAGAAAATTGAAGATGTATCTAGGGATAAGAGAGAGGTCTATTCCTTTCTAGGATTTATTCAAAAATTTGTAAACTAGCAGGCATAGTTAATCATATGAAAAGATATTTCATAATAGCAACAATGGAACACTAGAAAAAGATAATGGTGATTACACCAAGGCAATAACTAGAGATAATTAGAGTAGTACTCAACTCGAAGGATGAGATGCCTTTCATAGAGATATCTTACATTTGACCTTTAGACTAGCTCCATCAATTTCAAACAAGAGTATCAATCACATCTCAAGCATCACTATAGTAGAGACTAAAATCATTAAGGTGCACACTAAATTGAAGATAGTCGATGTTTATAGAATTTTTTATTTATGGGAGTTGGGGAGAAGTCAAGTTGACGTATGAAAGTTGCATGAAAAATTAAAACATATTACAGTGTTGGTACCAACACCTTTCACAATTACTCTAGATGTTTAGATTAAGCACCTATAGGCTAAACTATTCTAGGTATGCCAAGTTGGTGAAGAAGCTTTGTTTATGAAAGATAACTTGGAATTATAGATTAGAATGCTTAAGCATTAATCCTAGGAGTGGAAAAAATGAATCAAGAAAAAGAGGAAAAAGTACTCTCCCTTTCCTAGTAGGTGAAAATTTTAGAGAATGAAAATTAAACCATGGCCTAATTTCAAAACAAGTACCTTCATATGATGAAAGAGCACTAGTACTTATGATTGAAGCTAGAAAATAATACTATGGGAAAAACTAATGAGATTAGAAAGTTTTATCTAATTGAGAAGGTTACCTAGGCTATCAAGGTTCATAGATTACATAAAATTCTAACTCTATTGAATAACCATGTAACCAAAGAAAGGCATGAGGTGAAGGATAAATTCTATACCTTGCATGCTAAACTTTGGCAAACAACCATAAGGAAACCCATACTATAGGAAAAGATGGACCTTTTGGAAAATATGTACATCC
Source organism: Gnetum montanum (assembly GCA_015680685.1). Classification (NCBI taxonomy): domain Eukaryota; kingdom Viridiplantae; phylum Streptophyta; class Gnetopsida; order Gnetales; family Gnetaceae; genus Gnetum; species Gnetum montanum. The sequence continues at coordinate 148,220 of MNCI01016273.1, read as the reverse complement.
TTTATCATGAAGAAGGTGTTGTTGTTCTTGAGAGGAGACTCAAAAAAGCTAAAGAGGAGATGTAGGTAAAATAGAGAACATATCTTTATATGGTCAAACTTTTTGCAAGTTACCTACCCATAGTGCCAGAAGAGAGAATTCATTGAGTGGTGGTCAAACTAGATGTAGATCAATATGAACTCTTGCAGGTAAAAAGGAGTCATGAATAGTTCCAGACTGATGCTGAAGAATGACAACAAGCATTCTTGCAAAAGAATGAACTTATGCATGAACAATACTAATAGCTATAAGCAAGGATAATGGAATAGAAATCATAACTCTAAAGGTTTCATGTGTTCATTTCCAACTTCTCAAGCTTCTTTCCATATCAAGTACACATGTCAAGGAGGTTCTTTTCTCAACCACTTATTGATGAGGTGGCTTATATTGTATTATAATATAGTCATGGTCTATTCATATATTCAATTGTATTTCTCCACATTGATCATGTCATGTGTCTAGTTCAAGTTTTGTATTTTGGATGACAAAGCAATAAGACTAGCTTAACTCAATTTTGGAGGAATCATGAGTTATCTAGTGGCATTTTGTAAGTAAACTATAGGCCTTAGGTTTGAGATATATTTCATGTACCTTGTGTTTGTGATTTTCATGTGCATGGTTGAGGTTCCTACTCCCTGGGTTTGCATCATAGTCTTCTATGTCAATCTTGAAGGTTCAATATATGTTTTAGGCTTCCTTGGATATTTTTGACTTTATTCAAAGATTCTTGCAAGCTTTCGACATGTTCCCTAGCATCTTAGCTTCATCCAAGAAAAATTGGCAAAGTGTAAGAGGGCAAGTGTATGCTAACTACCTTATGTTAGTGCATCCTCATGCATCAGCATATGGATGCTAATATACCCTCCTTGGTGGTCAAGTTTGGTCCTTTTACCTTTTTTCCTTCTTCAATGTATTTCTAGGATGTTGAGGTTGCACGGACAAACCTCCATTAACTCATGAATATTAGAGAACCCCTACCTTTGTGTCATCAAAACTATAAATATCCCAAATGATCTCTCATATGGGACAACTTGATTTTGAAGCATTTTCATTTAGTTTTTGGCATCTTGTTTTATGTGATGAGCTCTTCCTTCCTTGGGTAAGTGATTCCTTTCCTATTTTGTATGTGTGTTTTGAGTCATCATTTTTACAAGTATAGTAAAAATTTGTCAAAGTGCTACCATGCTTTTGTAGCCTAGAACCATTTGGTCACTACAAAGTTCAGTGTTTGCATAGTGAATAAACCTTATAATTTTCCCTCATTTCTATTGTTTATGCCTTAAATATTAAAATACTAGAAATATTATAAAATAACAAATCCATAAAAACATTTATTTATCTCTTTTTTTCATAAGCTATGATGATTCATCATTACACATGAGGTCACAACTGTATGACATGGTGTTGGATCATTGAGGTTGTGACTAAGAGCCATTTTATTTGTGTTTCTTATGTGGTGTTGCAGCTATTCCCTTAAGGAATTGCAACATAAGCATTGCATGGGTCCCCAAAAGGGGTTGCAAGGTGTGTATATTTATTATTGTTTGTTTGTTTCTTAGATTCATAAGATCCCCAAAAATCATAAAATATAAAATTATAAATATTGCTTTATCTCTTACCATGGCAACATGGGTTCTAATTGTATCATGTTTTTTATAATATATTTTCTTTCTTGAATGTAATTATATACACAAGTGTTCTTGGAAATCCACTCAACATTGGTCTTGAAGCTTACCTTGACTCGCATTGTGATCCATAGGGTATATTTCATTAGTTCAAAATTGGTGGGACCCCTATCACACATGTACAATGAGAAATAAGAATTAGTAATAATAAAAATGTGTGTGTGTGTGTGTACCTCTTTAGGACACTAAAAGTAATTCTCACTTATGTGCCATTGTCAATTTTTAATGTAGTAAAAAATAATTTGACTATTGATACACTTTAGAAGTTATTCTTAAAATGATATATAATTTATAGAGAAATATAAACATAATTTGGGTATGAATGTAATGCTATTAATTTAGGTAGGACTAGAAGTAGATGATGCTATACACTTAAGAATTTATTTTCTAAATCATTGAGTGGTCCTCTCTTTGAAATGAAAAGTCTATATTTCTCAAGATATATAGCCACCATAAAAATTTTATAGAACTTAAGCATATAATCATTAAGAACATCCCCCTTTTTAGAATGAATAGATTATTTTTCCTAAGATATGTATCAACATGCCTATCAAAATTGAACCTATGACTTACAAACTACAAGCTACAGACTCCAACCAACTAAGCAATGCCTTACTAATGGATCTTGCCTTTATTTTAAAGAAATATAGATGCAACTTTACTACTATAGTTTGTACATGTGGGTTGTTCTTGTGTACATGTCATTATAGCCTTTTTCTTATCCAAAATTTTGGGCAACTATTGATCCCTTTAAAGATCATCCTTGTGTTATTCAAAGGATAAAAAAACATTCTATAATGATTTAGTAAGTTCAAAAGCTTGAAGTATATAAATATTAGAGAAGAAATATATAATCCTTGTGTTTACAGATCTTATGTTAGTATTTAAATGAAAAAGGCATAGCCCCTAGCTTAGTCATAAATTTATAATATATATCTATAATTTAGCCAAGATATCTTGCAAAAACTAATTATAATTTTAGTTCATCTACTATATTGAAAATTATCCAAGATGTCATTTGTTTAGATTCAATATATTCTATAAATATTTTGATCAAGTCATTATGATTACATGATTACAAGTATAACTAATTCCAAGTTTGATAATATAACTTATGTTGTAAAATATTTTTGAATTTTCATGGATAGTTCTTTTCTATGCATGCTCCTCTTGTGTTTTCAAATTTCATTCTTTGTGCATTGTAATATGAAGACATAAATATAGAAGTCATGGATTTTCTTTGAGAAAATACGTTAGTGTTATGGATAGAATATTTTTTTAATGTTACTTATAGACTCTTCTTGGAGTGCTATGGACATAAGATTATATAGATTTACTGATCTACAATTGGTTGTTGGCCTCTCGATTAAAAAATATAAAATATGCATGTTTAATGCAAGTACGTGTTGGCTACTTATCTTTTTTTTTTCTTTTTTAATTCTTTTCTTTAGGAAGCTCAAAAAGTATAAACTATTAATAAAAAAACTAGAAAGTTACAATAACCAAAATCAACCTAAGGCTCATCAAAGCATAGCCAAAGAGGTGGCTAAACAAATCAAAACCAAGCAAAAATACATGTAAAATTTCATTTCTATATGGAAGATATTATAGGCATAGAACAAAAATAGTAACAAACATGTTAATATCAAAAAATCCATGCATATTCATGATGACTAGTGAGAGTTCCCAACACTCAACCATATAAGTTATAAGTATATACATACATCCATATCATAATCCATGGATGTGACAATGTAAGTATACTAGCAAGTTAATGATAAGCTTGTGATCATTATCTTCTCAAGGTTTAAAATATATGATTTAACTCCAAGTGAGATATATAATCAAATGATGTTGTATGGGTCTTAGAGTACTAAGGTAAGACATAGTGAAGTAAATATAAATTCTATTAGTTCAGAACAATGTAAACACAAAGTTATTATAGCCTAATGCTGATAAGTGTTCATTTCTAACTTGCTAGATATGCCTTTGCCTAATATAACCATTACTAGAATTGCCAAGTAACTAGCTAATAAGAAAATCAAGATTGGCCACTACTAGGTTACCAAATGATTATATTTGTATGCTTGAATTGGTCATACTTATTCTACAAAGTATTCTAAGATACATTGAAAAGTAAATGACATATGAATGTAAAGGAACAAAAATGTAAATTTCATAAGAATGTAAATATAATCTAAGTCAGATGCTACAATGATAAGAAATAATATTGATCTTTATTTTTAGCCATTGAATGCATTTAGATATAATCTACTTGTATAAATATTATGTACAACTATTAATCATCACAATGCAGGCATTCACAAATAACTCTTAAGTTTACAAAAACAAAATACCAAAGTTTCACTAAGAGTTGGTAAAAAGTTTCATTTGATATAATTATGGGCTGTATTTATAGGCATAATCATGGTCCACTACATTGTATTTATGATATTGTATATTGGGCTATAATATCACATCCACAATATTATAGATGTGATATCATAGTCAACAGGAAACAAATTTGATTTACCATAGCCCCACAACTAACTAAAAACTTGTCCTTGAGTTTAAATAAAAGGAGGCTAGAGTTGTTACAAAATTATGGGGTTGCATAAACTCAATTATGCTTCATATATACATAACTGACTAACTGATTGTGAATGTTGCATCTTTGTTTGATTTTTTAACAAAATTATCATGCAAAGTATGATTGACACAGTGAAAATACAATTAACATATAAAAAAACAAAATAGATCATATTCTTGATGTAGTTCTTCAAGTTCCTAGTATTGATGGCTACTCAATTAGCTTCCTCTCCTTATCATCACACTTCTTAAATTGATATTTTTTCAACAAGGTTCTTAGCTTTTCCTTCTCTATCCTAAGATCATAAACTATTCATGCCACTTTGGCAATGTTCTTTGGTGTTAGTACTTCCCAAGAATATAACGATTGTGAAAATAGCTATTTTGCTTTTACATACTAGGGTACAAACTAGGTCATTTCTATCTTAAAGGACTTGGCTACCTTTTGTAATTCTTAATAATCTATCATCTCCCTAACTAAGATTACTGCTACATCTTTTTGATCTTGGTAATTACCTTTGACCACTTGAAACTTAAAGTTTGTAAAATATAGTTTCTATTAGGAATCCTTCTAATTTGCAATTTCTTTCTTATACATTGAGTATGTTGTAACTAGTTTTTTTCTTTAGTTCTATTCTTGGCCTCCTTATTATGTCTAGGTTAGCATAGCAAAAATTTGCTAACTATGTACTCTATTATGTCTTGAATCTACTAGCCTTTATTCTTCACCTTTGCTTGATGGATTAGAGTAAGACTATACAAGATGGGTTACCAATTAGATAACTATTATGTGATGGAATTGAGTTGGGCTTCGACCATTTGGATCTTCTTTTTGTTGATTAGCTTATACATATCCATGTGATTTCTAAAATGTTCCTTAAGCTTTTCATGTTTTTTGGCCTCATTTTGGCATGCACTAATTTGAATTACAAACTTTCATACTACACAAACCTCTTAGATTAACATGGTTTCATTTTCTCTAGCCAATTATCTAATTTCTAGGTTGACTTGGCTAAATATCTTTCTTAACTGATTGATACTTTCTTCAAGCATGTGCTTCTCTTTTTCAACATTATTCAACCTTGGATTTTCTGTAGCAATTTTTTTTTCTTCTGTTTTAGTAAAGCAATGGCCTTGACATAGACATAGGTTTTAGGATCTACAACTGATGCATCCCAAGTTTCTTTTTTCCTTTCTATTTTTAATTACTTTTTTTGGCCATCATGTGATTCACTTGGTTATTCCTAGCTATTTTGGTGCTATGTATCATGTAGGATCTTACCTTTTAATTCTCAACTAGGCTAATTCCTCTTATAACCTTTGCACTTAGGCTTTTGCTTATTGCATCCTAGTTTTTGTGATGACCAACCCTTCCTTACTTAAAATTAATTTTGAATATACTAGAGTGTTATCATTAGGGATACCAAAAATATTTTAAATCACTTGTCCTATTTCTAGTAGTCTATCCAAAGAATCTTTATGTTCAACTCGAGACATAAGTTCTTTTCTCTTTCCTTTGTCTTTTATGATGTTTTGGAAAGGTTTTGAACATCTTTGGGTCTAGAAAAGTCTACCAGAGGCACAACAGGAATGTTAAATGATTTTTTAAATCACATGTCTTATTTCTAGTAGTCTATCCAAAGAATCTTTATGTTCAACTCAAGACATAAGTTCTTTTCTCTTTCCTTTGTCTTTTATGATGTTTTGGCAAGGTTTTGAACATCTTTGGGTCTAAAAAAGTCTACCATAGGTACAACAGGAATGTTAAATAATTCTTTAATATATCATGACTACAGTGGCTCCTTTTCCTATGTCGAATGTGATCTAGAAAGATGAAACATTTCCTAATCTTTATTATGCCCAATCATCATCATCTTCAACCTATAAGGATACTTGACCACTAAGTGTTCTTGTGGATATGGTAGGTCTATTGTGATTATCTCTTACTCTATACATACTTGATACTTCTATGCTACCCCTTACTAATTCTTCTATTTATTGAAGATGACTCATTGAAGGTATATAATCTTATTATTGTGTTAATGCTTTAAATTTTCAAACTCCAACTACACCAACAACCTTTGTTTCTATACTAGGTCCTATTGTGATCCCAATAGAAACTACCACTTTCAAAATGCGATCATGTTCACACCATACATCTCCTCAATTTTCTCTTGGTTCAATTTTTGTTTCCTTTGGTAGTCTAAGTTCCAATAATTTAGTTGGATAGGCATACCCATGGAAAAACTCTTAGGGATTTATTAAATTAGAGAACATTGATCATACCTCACAAACCATTAATTTATCTACAAGGAAGAGATGTAGAAGTTAAAAACATTCATTTATTACCTATCTTTATAAAACAAATGACGAGAGTCTAGTTACTCACATCAAAGAATTTGAAACCACATTAGCAATGCTAACACCTCAAAGTGGGGATAGAACTAAAATTATTACTTTTAAATCAACCTTGAAGGATAAAGTTGGTTTTTGGCTACAAATCCTTAGGACACAAATTAGTTCATGGGATGAATCCAAGGATGCTTTTCTCTAAAGATTTCTCTCTAATGATAGGTTGTAGTCATTAAGGAAGTAATTAATGAGCTTTATGCAAAAAGAAGATGAAGATTATGAGAGTACTTTTGATAGGTTTAAAGGGATGAATTTGAAGAATGCCAACCATGGATTTCTTGCCCATCAACTTATTCAAATCTTTGTAGAGGGCATGTTACTGTATTGTAGGAAAAATTTTGACTTTACATGTGGTAGAAATATTTTGAATGTAACACTAAAAGATGGTTGGATAATTATAGATTTGTTAGTAGATCAAAGTAAAAGATGGCCAAAACCCAACATCATGCAAGGCATGATCCAACAAACTAAACAATTAAATAAAAAAGTAGATGAGTTGACACAATTGATAAAGAAACAAGTTTGTGTGGTAGAAAGTAAAGCATGTAGCCTTTGGGATAGCCCAAAACATGATTGCACCACTTATCTAGTCTTATTATATTGTCATGAAAAAGTGAAAGAATCAGTGAAGGATGTTCAATAATAAAAATGTGAAAGAATCAATGAACGCTTTTCAATGATATAAAAAAGTGAAAGAATCAATGAAGGCTTTTCAATAATATAAAAGCCAACCAACAATGAGCTTTCCATACCAACAACAATATCCTCAAAATAACTTCAAATAGTTTAAGAATCCAACTAATGAACAATTGGATAAACTCATCCAAAGTCTTACTTCCTGCATTGAATAGAGTAGGCAATTCATGAGTGAAACAAAGAGAAGATTTGAAGATTCAACCAAAAATGAATTACCTTTCCAACCTAAACCAAATCCTACATTTCAAAGAAAGGGAAAGGGACAATTGCATTCTATCACTACTACGAGTGGAAAAATAGTTGATCCTAAACTCCAAAAGAAGTTGAGATTTAAAGAAATAGGGACACAAGAAGAAGTTCAACCACAATTATTAAATGAGGAAGAAAAAGATTAACCAACTAGGAAAAGAGAACAAACATTACTCTCTAGAAAAACAATTTTACCAACTTTTCCTAAATGATTTCAAGAGGATTTTACAACTAAAGGCCATCCTGAAAACATTTTTGGTGAATTATATTTGCATGTTCCTCTAGAATAACTACTAAAAGACACACCTCTTTATGCTAAGTACTTAAAGGAATTGTGAACTAGGAGAAGAAAGGAAAAGATTTCTAAATAAGTTTATGTAGTTGATAATCTTTCTTAACTTATAAAAAATCATGAGGTTCCAAAATACCAAGATCCAAGAGTTCCTACCATTCCAATTAAAATTAATGGACAAGTTATTAGGAATTCCCTAGTAGATTCAAAAGCTATCATTAATATCATGCCACTATAAATGACTATGTCACTTGATTTGAAGGATATAAGAAGAGTAAATATGACAATATCTTTCACTGATGGTTCTAATGTAAAACCTATAGGAATAATGGAAGTTATGATAATAGAGTTGGAAAGAGGAAAATACCTAATTAACTTTGTAGTTTTAGAGGTAAAATATCCAAATTATTTTTCCATCATATTACGTAGACCATGGTTAGCAATAGTTGATGTGGTAATTAATTGTAGATCAAGTTAACTCCAATTATCTTTTGCTAAACTTAATTTTATGCTTAACATATACAATACAGCAAAGGAAAACCAATTGAATGAAGATCCTAAAGAAGCAAGAATGATCTACACAATATCCACTTCAACAATGGAATAAGATAGGGAAACAATGATACTAAAAATTTTTGAGAAAGGACCTTTAAACCCCTCTGCAAAAGAACAACAAGATCTCCTTGACTAGATTTTGAATTTGGGCTCAAGGAATATTGGAGAAACAATTCAACTACCGAACAATGATTCTTTGGATCTTAGAGAATTACCTAGTACACTTAAGTATATTTTCCTAGATCAAAACAAACCATTAATAATAAATTCCCAACTTTATGATGAGCAACAAAAAAAAAACTATTAGAAGTCTTACATATAAATTTTAATGCATTTTCATGGAGTTAAGAGGACCTTCATCAAGGAATCTCATCCAACATCTACCAACATCATATCTATCTAGAAGAAAATGTAAAATCAGTAAAACAAATTAATCCAAATTTTAAAAAAATTCTTAAAGATGAAATTTCCAAAACATTATAATTAAAAAATTATTTATCTAATAGCCAATAATGAATGGATAAGTCCTATTATAGTAGTTCCAAGAAAATATGGAAAATGGAGAGTTTGTGAGGATTATAGGAAACTAAATCAAAACACAAAGAATGAATATTATTATTTTTTGGATGGATTTACTGGTTACAATCAAGTAGCCATTGCCCCTAAAGACCAACATAAAATAATTTTTACATGTCCATATGGAACTTTTGCTTACCGATGAATGCCTTTTGATCTCTATAATGCACCTGCTACCTTCCAAAGAGCTATGATATCAACATTCTCCGATATGTTATAAGATTATGTTAAAGTATTTATGGATGACTTTTTGGTGTATGGAAATACTTATGAAGAAAAATTACAACATTTAGAATGTATTTTAGATAGATTTATAAATAAAAATCTAAAATTAAGTTGGGAAAAGAGTTATTTGATGGTTACAAATGACAGTATTAGGACATGTTATTTCTAAGGATAGGATAAGGATCAATAAAACAAAAGTGAAAGTAATATCTACACTTCCAGCTCCAACTAATTTGAAGACTCTTCAATCTTTTATATGACATGTTGGATATTATAGGCAATATATCAAAGATTTCTCAAAAATTGCTAAACCATTATATATGATCCCAGAAAAAGATGTTCCTTTTGTATGGACCAATAATTCTGAAGAAGCATTCTTAGAACTAAAGAAAAGAGTAACCAATGATTCGATATTAAATGCACCTAATTGGAATTTCTCATTTGATTCAATGTGTAATGCTAGTGATGCTACTATAGGGGAAATCTTAGGACAATATATCGATCATAAGCCACAAGTTATCTATTATGTGTCTAAAAGTCTAGCCCATGCCCAAATAAATTATACAACTATAGAAAAAGAACTTTTAGCTATTTTATATTCTTTGGATAGGTTTAGACATTATTTAATAGGATATAAAACGAGGGTTTATATTGACCATTCAGCCTTTAAGTGATTGGCTACTAGAAAATTAGAAAATGCAAGAATAATGAGATGGTTCCTATTACTCCAAGAATTTGATCTTGACATGTTAGATAAAAGAGGTTGAGAAAAAGTAGTGGCAGATAATCTTTATAGATTAGAAACAAGAGATGAAAATAGAACACAAGGGGTCTTGCATGATGAATTCCTTGATGAACAACTCTTTTCAATAAAGAAGAATCCTTGGTTTGTTGATATGCAAACTCTCTTACCACTATGAAAACCTCAATCCAATGGAGTAAGGAGAAGAAGAAATCTTTCTTACAAACCATCTCTAAATATATTTAGAGTAGTCCATATATTTATAGAATATGTAAAGATAATGTGACAAGAATATGTGTTGCTAAGGATGATCAACAACAAATTCTACATATGTGCCATGATGACCTAAGAGGTGGCCATTTTGATAGTAAATGCACTACTATCAAAATCTTGCAAAGTGGATTTTATTAACCCTCAATCTTTAAAGATGATCATAAGTATGTACAATAATGTAATAAATTTTAATGAATGGGGGCCATAACTAAAGGACAATAAATTCCCTTAAATTCAATTTTAATAATAGAACCATTTGATGTTTGGGATATAAACATTTTAGGACCATTTCCACCATCCAGTGGATGCCAATACATTTTGATTTATATAGACTATGTCACTAAATGGGTAGAAGTGAGAGCCATCCCAACAAATGATGTTAAGGTAGTCATTGCTTTCCTTAGAGAAAATATTTTAACATGGTTTGGAACTTCACGACTAATCATTAGTGATTAAGAAACTTCTTTTGTAAATAGAATAATGAGGAAATTCCTTAATTCTTGTGGAATCACACATAAGATAGCTACTTCCTATCATCCTTAAATAAATGGTCAAGTAAAAAATTCAAATAGAATTATATGAAATATATTGAAAAAATATTATTCACTAAAAAGAAAGATTACTTGAAAAAATTACAAGATGCACTCTTGGCTTATAGAATTACATAAACAAAATTTAGGATATTCACCTAATCAACTAGTTTATGGTAAATAATGTTTATTTCTAGTAGAAATTAAATATCAATCTTTACATTTATCACAAAAACTAAATTTCAATGAAGAAATAAATCATGGCTCTAGAATGATTCAAATACATGAATTTTATGAAATGAGGTTGAATGCTCTTAACAAGTAAAAAATTATAAAAAAGCAAATGAAGAACTTACATGATGAGAACATTTTTTCATCAATGAAAAAGTTATTTTGTATAATATGAGATTACATAAATTTCTAGGCAAATTAACAACTAGGTAGGAAGGCCCATATCTAGTAGTGCAACCCCATGTTAATGGAAGTATTCTAATTTCACCTATTGATGATTCTTCAACTACATTTCTAGTCAATGAATAGAGACTTAAATTATATTATCAACATCACATTAAAGAACCTAGAGAAGATAAACTAGTAGAACTAAGTAATCCAACTTATCCTAATGATGATGAAAGAAATGAAAAAAATCCTTTAGAAGTCCTACCTCTAGGTAGTAACCTTTAGCAAGATCCTTATGTAATATTGTAACTTAATAAATGAATTATTTTAGTCTACAACTTTTACCTTGAAAAATATAGAAGACAATAGTATCTTCTATTATTAGTTGGGACTTTAAAGAATTCATTTGTATCATGTCTAGAATGCAAAAGAGAAGGAAAAATCCTCCTACCTTGAGATAGGTAGGTTTAAACCCAAAATCCATCTAGGGGTGAGCCTAATAATAATTCATTATTTTTGTTGCAACATTTTTTTAAAGTTTCCTACTTTAATGAATCATAGGGATAATCACCAAGTTGGATTTAAAGCATTCATGACTAGTTCTAGTAATTACCTTTTTAATACATCAATATGGAGAAAAGGATATGTCATATTTGGGCTAGCCATCAAAGTTTTGTAGCATGAGAAATGTCATCAAGAGAGCCACCATCATATCTATTTTTGCATAAATATTCACCCCCAAAGGAGCCTCATGATTGAAGTAGGCCTTACAATGTTAGTTTTAAAATACACACACACACACATAGATATATATATATGAATATGGTCCCACAAGCACCTTTAATCATGAGTAGGGCCACGCTTCCATAGGAACCTTATGATTTGAGTGATGCACAAGGCTTACATTTATTCACATCCCATAAGAGAGCTGCTTCTCTGTAAGAAGAATGTTTCATGATGGACAATCACTTCTTAATACTAAATTTCTAAGCTTGTCCTTTTTTGCTAGGATATGACATTGGACCTAGCAATTTGACTTATCTTAATTTGGTAATTTATTAATTCCTTTTACTTTTTCTCATCCTCCTTACTTCGCTTATTTTGTTCCTTGTCTCATAATATTTTACTTTCGTTTGTTTTTCCTTTTTTTGCTTATCTTCCCATTTTCTTTTCAATGGTCATCTATTATACTTGGTGGTATTCTTGGTATTAGTGGTCGAGATCCCTACAATGATGGCCAAAAATGGACACTAACATTTGCTAGAGCCAAGGCTTCCAGTACACTATCCATAATAGTGGATATATAAAATCCATAATAATCTTTGCTTTCTGGTATATCCTAGTTTAATCAGTGGGGAATAACCAATACAAAATGGATAGGATAGTAGGGTATAACCAACATAGAAGCTTATCCAAGAGCAAGTTAGGAAATGAGTTAGATGCAAGAAATGCATCTCATATCCTTAAAACATAGCAAAGCTTAGGAGCTTGAGTTTGTAAGATATTCTTGCACCTAATGAAGGTAACCTTATGAGGTGATGTTTTAGCTCAATCAATCCTAGGAAGGGCCTTTCTAATTGATTTATATGTGAACTCCTACCCAAATAATAAGAATTTATTACAAAGAGAGGAATAAAAATATATACATTATTTAGAAAATAAAATCGTCATAATATCAATTAATATCGTTTCTCATGACTTAGGTTGATAAGGATAATTTACACTACCAAAGGATATCAAAGCATCGATGTCTAAAGAAATTGAAAAAATCCTAGAATGGATTATATCAAGAGAGATTGAGGGATAGATGTCCCACTATAAGATAAACCGAGGTATATAGATTCTAGTGATATGGTTCAATATAATTATGATGAAACTTAGGTTATTAGCATAAATTTTGATTTCATTGATTTAAATTGATATAAAATATAATGGATATATCAATCCATACATGTTAGTTCAATATGGTTCAAGCATAAGCAATTTTTTTCTAAAATGTTGCATCTAAATAGTGCAACCTCAATATAAATTGATATGTTTATTAAACATATTGATTCATATAGCCTAGATCAATTGAAATCAATATGTCTAAGATTTTCCCAAGTGTTGTGAGTATTATGAGCTTGATAGCAATAATAATTGATACTTCAGTAACCAAAATTCATTATATATCAATCCATATCAATGGCTCGATGAAGTTCAACCTAAAATTTTATGATTCATATTGAATTCAAGATAAGTATCAACATCATTAAAATCTAAAAAAAATAAAAGGTTAATGGCTAAGGTACCAGCTTTATTATAAAATCCATCTCCTCATGAATGACATACTATACTTTTTCATTTAGAAAAAAGCCATGGGTAGTGCAATTTAGGAATCCCACCTTTACTGGTTAGAACCAAATGTTCTCTTTGGATTTTTATCTGTAGTGCTCTTCCAGGAGAGACTACAACGAGCAATGGGCTCTTGATGCCATGTTAACCTTCATCATTAAATCTTAACTATTCCTTTGAAAGATAAGATAATTTACCATCCTTAATGGATTTTTTCAAATTAAGGAAGAAATGTTAATCTTTTTTTTTCGTTAGTAAGCTGCCTTTCATTATAATATGTTTGAATCAACAAGAATTGACTGGCAAGTAAAGGGAATTATGGATTGTAGTGAGGAAATGACCGATAATTTTATTATGTTAAATGTCTTGGTTTTTTTATAGGCATTAAGAAGAAAATAGCTAAAAATCACTCCTTGGCATCATGAAACCGATTATTCCAATTGGTTCAACCACACTAACATGGTAGTGCTGCAGTAGCTCGAGGCAATGGATTGTGGGGCTTTCATTAGGCCCCCTATTGATTTGTTCATCTAAGAAGAGGTTTTGAAGCTTTATTGGAACCTTAAACTACACATGATGAAGGTCTATCCTCTAGAATGCTACTTGGTGTCTTCTGTTAAGAAGACAAGGGTTAAGCTCATCATGGCCAAGCTACAAGAGTGGTTTGGACTACTAGCCAAGGGGAAGGATATTTTTAGACAAAAAGTAAATACAGAGGAGAAGTATGGTCTATTCCATTAGTTCATTGGAGACACCAAATCTAGATGGATTCAAGCATAGGGTTTACATTTTGTAAACCTTTGGCCTGAACACTAGGTAATGGTGAGGATGATCATCATAACCATTCTTCCTTCTACCCATATAACTTATGTGCTTAGCCCTACACTTTTCATCATGAAGGCATTAAAGTACAAGGAGGAAGCAAATTTTTCTTACCTTCTTATTAGGTATCTATTATATCACTATAATGATGATGCCTTTAAATTGTGCTTTCATTTCCTCATTTCAATAATCCTATGTAAGTGTGGAGTTCTTGAGCTACAGATGAAGAAAAAGGTACACATTTTAGTTCTCAAGAAGAACACCTTTTCCCATTCTCTAAAAATCTACACAAAGGTTGGTCCATTCATTAAGGAATCACAAGAACTAGGTTCTTCATTGGTGATAAAGGCCAATAAAATCCATAAACTTTGAGGTGAAGTGTGGTCCCAGCTACAAGAGCTCCAATCTACATAGAGTAAAATTCTAACAATGCTTGAGAAGGTCATCTTAACCCTTAACACCCTGGACAAAAGGGTGGTAGACACCAAGAGACATGTTCACCCTCAAATCCATGATGATGATGATGGGGTAGAACCCTCTCATTTTGAAGAGGATATGAAAGTGGAAGTAGGTCTAGAGGCTTGATGCAGGGCTAAAATTTAATCTTATTTTTTTAAAAGGTTATGTAAACATTATTGATTATGGAAAAGTTTAATTTCCATTTTGTTATTAAACTATTATGCTAGATAGTGAGTGTTAATAATCTTTTTGGTTATACATATACATATATGCTTTAGATGTACTGAATTTTGGATTACCAAATGATATCATGAATATCGCAACAACATATTCATCATAATTTTATCTTGTTTTTCTACACCTGTGTATATATAATAATGATTTTTCCTTTGTTGTTTCTACCTTTATGGCCAGGCACTAGTCAAAGGATAGTCCAGGGCTATGTTAAACCCTGAATTACTCTAGTTTCTAATGTTATAAACTAGTAGTTTTATTTTTTTTCTTACTATTATCATTTATCAAAGATAATCAATTTTGGCAATATAAATTGAGAAGCATTAAGTTCTCTTTTAAGTTTATGTATAACAAGAAATCATAGGAGTGATGGAGATCAATAGCAAAGATATCAATCCTCACAATGGCTATGATATAAATCGATAACATGGATTTCAGTGAAGTAAAAGTCTCAAGAAGAATTCAAGATATCAATTTACATAGAAATGTGATTTGAATTGATTATCAAAGATTCCAAAATTGGCAATTCAATTTAATAAATATTTGAATCAATTATTATCAAATTCTTCGATACCAATCAAATCTCAAATCAATTATTTTTATACATTATTGTAAATCCTTTTTGAGTATAAACAAGAACCTCAACTATGAATGAGGGGAAATGAGAAACTCAAGAGAGAACCCACACCAAATTAAATCTTCTTCTATATTCAAACTATTAATGAAGATTGTTGATACTTTGTGACAATTAACAACCATTCATGTATGAAGGCTATGAAGTCATTTCATTATGGAGACAGCAAAGTAGGGTTACAAATTAGGTGACAACTCCTTTATGATCTTCTATATTTATGATAAATTTATTTAATTTTGATTTGGTTTAATTAACTATTTTCATCTTTGAACCTAATGTTAGAAGCTAAGATGAAGTTTTGGTAATTTTACTTATAAGTGATAGTCATAAGTGTGAAGTTTTCAATTTAATTTGAATCTAATTATTATTTTTCATGATGATCTTTTTAACTTTGAAACCATTCGTTCATAGATACAACTCATGGGTTAGTCACATACGAGGTGATAATCTTACAATGAAGTTAATTATTAAGGTAATTTAGCATCAATGTTTGGCTAGCTTGTCAAGGGGGGAATGCGACTAGGACCGAAGAAAAAATAATCAAGTCCAAGATGGAGATGATAGAAGATCCCATCACAAATATAGGAGGGAAGAGCATATACAACAAGAAGAAGAGAAAAAATATCATCAAGAAAGAAGGAATAACAAGCCACATCATAGGAGACATGGCTAAGACAAGGGCACAATGAACATAATGACTATGATAATCCATTTCTTGCTACGATGAGCATGATAATCATTTTATAGGTAGTTCATATGTTTACGAGGTATTAAAGGAATATTTCAACAAATTTCTTGATATTAACAACATCACTAAGTTTGAGGGTAGTTATAATGCTAAACCACAACATCATATGCAAGCCTTTCATAATGCTAAACCACAACATCATATGCAAAACCTTGAAAATGAGTTGAGGAAACTCAAACTATTCCCTATGATACTTGCTAAATAAGCTGAGAGTTAGTTCCAATATTTGGAGTTGGAATCTATCCATAGATGGAGTACAATGTTGTAGCTATTCCATGATAATTATCAAATGTACTTTAAGATGTCTAACTTGAGGAAAGAAATCCAAGGATTGAAACAAGGAAATCATGAATTCCTTGATGCAACCTTGGGCAAGTATTACTCTCTTTTACACTAATACTCAAGCCATGGTTTCTTGCAAATGAAAAAAATTTCCATGTGATAAATGGGCTTAGAAATAAAACTAGAAAGACTCTTGGGGTTTATGAAAAATGGAGATTATTAGAAATGGGGGCTCATTAGATCCAAAGGCTTATTTATTAGGTGGCCAAGAAAGAAAGAGAACTTAAAAAGTAAGAAAGTGTAAAAGATTTCAACATAGATCCCTCCATTCATAAAAGGGAGTATGTCTTTATGATCCTAAGGAGGAAGCACCACTAGATAAGATGGTATAAAGGAAAACCTTTCCAAATTAAAACTCTATGATAGAGATATCAACCAAGGTGGACAAAACGTTAGACTACTTAGATGACGAGTTCTAAACCACTCAAAATATTGTGGAAGAGAAAATGGAGTAGGAGGACCAACACAAGAATCAAAGAAGATGAAAGGATATAAGAAAGTACTATTATCATTAAAAATATAAGCCTATAGTAGTTGATGAGATTGCAAATTCCAAAACAAGTGAAAAAGGATATGACATCTATCAATACAAACACCCCAAGGGTTTTTTTCCCTATACTATCACATTTGCTAGAATTTTGGATCTATGCCTTGAGTCTAAAATTTGCAAAAAGGTAACCATGTAGGAGATTATCTTATCCAAAAGGTAATTATCAATAGTAGTTCCACCAACAATATTATTATCCAAGTGAAGTGCCACCTCAACCTCAAGACAATTATCGTCAATGAAAAAAATTGAGGATCAAGAACTTAGAGGAGTATAAATAAATTCAATCCAAAAATATCCAACTTTTGCACAGTTGATTTTACATGGTTCTTTAACTTAGGTACTTTTACACTTGGAGGATATAATCTTACCACCATACTTTTTTCCTTCAAAAATATGTTTCAAGAGTAGCACAACCTTTACAAGTCAAGCTCTCTAGCTTTACAAGGAATTTTTTCTCTTAAGAATCACATCCAACCCCTCATGGTCCCAACAAGCTATCAAGTATTACAAAAGATGCTTTTCCTCATGAAGCATATTAACTACACAAGGTCTCAACTAACTCTTAAGATTTGCAAGGGATGCTTTCTCTTAAGAAGTACATCCAACCCCACAAGGTTCCAACAAGCTCCTAAGTTCTATAAGGGATGCCTTCCCTCAACAAGCACATCCAACCCCTCAGGGCTTACAAAGAAGAAAAAGAAAATCAAGGCAAAATTAAACTATCACTTTAGATTCCTTACTTTCATGCTCAATACAAATGATAGAGAATTGAGGATCTAAACTTCACACCATATATGTACAATGGTTACTCAATTTCTTATCCAAGGCATGTTTTTTTCTTTGGATTATGTCCTTCTTTATAGTCTTCTTCTGCTTAATTTACTCATTGGAATCCCAACAAGAAATAAAAATGGTTCATCAAGATATCTTTCTCATAGCTTGAGATGTCTCATTATTTTTTCCAACTTGTAGGGAAGACATCTTATCTAGATACAAGATGTCTTGTGAAAGGATGAGACATCATCCTAGATGACAAGACATCCTGTGAAGGGGTGAGATGTCTCCATGAATGATAAGATGTCTTGAAGGAGATGTTTTATCCTAGAACAAGATGTCTTGTCTCTAGGAAAGATCTCCTATTCCTAGAAGATGTCTTACCTGAGACCATGCATCCTTATAGAGATGTCCTTTTTCAATAGGAGATGTTTTAAAAGTTTACAAGATGTCTTCTCTTGAAGTTGGGATGTCTCCTATCCTTGTGAACTTCTCCAATTTCTTACATCTACTTTTTGACTCAACATTTCAATTTTGTTAACTCTTGATTTCTACTTGGTCTCCGTGATTTGTCAATCTTAGCTTCCTTAGGCCTATAAAGCCTTATAAAAACATATTGATAAATAATCCATCTTTGAAGTTTTTTTCCATACCAAAAGGTCAATAATCTCTCTCTTTATGGTGATGTCCAAACCTTGAAAAATGATTTATCATGAAAGCAGCAACATAGATATATTTATAAAAATTTTTAGTTAAGATAATTTCAGTGAATTCTCTATTACAACAAGGAAAGGAACACATTCATCTCAAAATTAATCTTAAAAAAATAACATGAATAAAACCTTATGATCTCCTTAAATCATTATATTTGATAGTTCTAGTATTCATAAATGTGGTCAAGAATATCTCATAAAAATAACCACTTAGATTATAATGCATGATATCTCAAAAGATTAAAACTAAACAAACATATTCTCATCAACATGTCCTATTAGCATGTCCTAATAAAATCTTCATAATAGCATATGTAATCATAAGTATATAGCCATGGCATAACCAATAAGAAGAGAATTTATGTGCATGTGCACGCATGCGAAGAATATAGTCTCCATCATATCAAGTTCATCATAAACAAATACAACCCCAAATTCTAGCATCATAAGCACATACCAAACATCTCAAGGTAGTATATTAGTGCACATCAATCAACTTAGGGTAATATATGAAGGAAATCCTAAAGTCTAACATAATGAGTGCACACCAAACATCTCAAGGTAATATATTAGTTCATACCAAGCATCTTATGATAGTATCTGAAGGTGATACATTAGAAACTCTCTCCCTTGTTGGACATCATCCAAAAGAAGATTTTCATGAAAGCTTCTTCTGCACATGTACTACCACTTGCTCCCATCCCCCTCCACAACACCCTGCACAAAGCCCCACCCCCCTCCTTTTTTATTGTCAATCTAAAATATCCAATCTTAGGAAATGAGAGTGAGAGGCACATCTTTCCTACCTAATAGGACATGGTCATATTCCTATTTATCTACATAATAATGTGATTCTTCCTTCATCAAAGGGTTTCATAAAGGCATCT
This sequence comes from Gnetum montanum, assembly GCA_015680685.1. NCBI lineage: Eukaryota > Viridiplantae > Streptophyta > Gnetopsida > Gnetales > Gnetaceae > Gnetum > Gnetum montanum. Next base: position 128,461 of record MNCI01016273.1, on the reverse strand, counting down.
ACAAATCGAGCTTCTATTCCAATGTACTCTAGCTTAACAGGTCCAAGTTGAGCATGCTTTCTTATGAAGTGATCTCTTATATTAATATGTTTTATTCTAGAATGTTGAATTGGACTTTTAGTCATGTTAATAGCACTGTTATTTTCACAAAATATGGGTGCATAATCAGATTTAATTCCCAGGTCCTTGAGTGTTTCTATCATTCAAATCATTTGTGCACTACAACTTCCTCCCAAAATATTCTACTTTAGTTGTAGATAAAGCTATAGAATTTTATTTCTAGGTTACCCAAGAGATAATCCTTTTCCCTAGTAAGAAATAGCTACCAATTGTTCTTCTATAGTCATCTATGCATCCTAACCAATCAACATCATAATACCCATCAAGATCAAGTTTGGAGCCTTTTGGATACCAAAGTTCCTAGTTAGTAGTACCTTTTAGATAGTGGAAGCTTCATTTTATAGATTTTAAGTGTTTTTCCTTAGGATTGGCTTGATATCTAGCACATATGCCAACACTCAAAATAATATCAAGTTTACTAGTAATTAGCTAAAGCAAGTTACCTATCATACCTCTATAGATTTTGTGGTCGATTGATTTACCTTATTCATCTTTACTAAGCTTTAGATTTATAGTCATTAGTATTGTCTTAGGCTTGGCTTTAGCTAGATTGAATCTTTGCGACAAGCTTTTGATATATTTTTTTTTTGGTAGAAAAAGGTTCCTTTCTTGGTTTGAGTAACTTGAAATCCAAGGAATTTGTTTACTTCCCCCATCATGCTCATTTCAAGTTTCATTTGCATAAGCTCTGAAAATTTCTTGCATTGTTTTTCATTAGTAGCATTGAGAATAATCTCATAAACATATATAGGCACAATAAGTAAATCCTTACTAGTCCTTTTTAGAAACAAAGGTACATCACCACTATCTCTTTCAAAGTCGTTGTCCAAGAGATTTTGATAGTCTTTCATATGATTTCCTAGGAGCTTCTTTGAGTCTATAGAGAGTCTTTGTTAATTTAAAAATAGAAGTGGAATAAATTTTATCTATAAATACTTCATGTTTCTTAGCATATACTTCCTCTTAAATATTTTCATTCAAGAAGGTATTTTTAACATTCATTTGATATAGTTGGATTCCCTTGATGCTAGCATAGGCTAGAAGGAGTCTAATTGATTTTAGTCTTATTACAAGAGCAACAGTTTCATCAATGTTAATACCTTGTTGTTAAGTGTACCATTTGGTAACTAATCTAGCTTTATTTTTTATTATAAATCCATTTTCATTTGTCTTATTTCTAAATACCTATTTTGTTCCAATGATTTCTTTGTTGTTGGGTTTAGGAGTAAGTTCCCACATATCTTTTCTAGCAAATTCGTTTAACTCATCTTCCATAGTTGAGATCCAACCTTTCTCATTTTTTGCCTCACTAAAATTTTTTATTCTTTTTGTAAAATGTAGGTAGTGTAGGCACACATCTCTCTAGTTTTTATCCTAGTGTTTATTCCATCATTTAACTATCCAATCACATCAATAAGTGAGTGTGATCTAATTAGTCTTGAAAATTTACTTTGATTTTGAGTATCAATTGCATTTTTATCTACTATTTTGGTTTCTTTATTTGACACTTCTTGAGGTGTTTGAAGACTTATCTGAATAGGGATTTCTTCATCATCAGTTTGCACATTGAGATAAAGACCATTACTATCATCTATTTTCACATATATAGTTTCTTCTACAGTATTAGTTTTTTGTTGTAGACCATATATGTCATACTAATTGTAGAGTATCCTAGAAAAATCCCTTCATTAACCTTAGCATCAAATTTTCTTAAGGCATCCTTTTCATTCAAAATAAAACATTTAGTACCAAAAATATGAAAGTATCTTACTAAAGGTTTTCTACAAGTCCAAACCTTATAGGGACTTTTCATGGTAAATCTTTTACCAATACTCTATTGGAGACATAGCATTTGGTGTTGATTTCTTTAGCCCAAAAATAATAACGAATATTTCTATCATTTTGAATGGTTTTTCCCATTTCATTTGGAAGCTAGTTCTTATGTTTAGCAACTCCATTTTGCTAGGGAGTCCTGAGAGCAGAGAATTGATGGTGAATTCCATTCAACTAATAATATTTTTTAAATTTGCATTTTTAAATTCTCCTCCATTATGAGTTCTCATCATTTTTATTACATAGAATTTTTCATTTTGTAACTATTTACAAATTCTTACAACATGTTCAAAAGCTTTATCTTTATTATATATGAAGGCAACCCATGTAAAGAGAGAAACATCATCTATAATGGAAAGATAATATCTTTTCTTTCCTAAACTAAGAGTTTATGAAGGAACTACCAAGTCCATTTGAAGTAAATCTAAAGGAGATGAGGGAGAGATATAATTTTTCTTACCAAATGTTACCCTTGTTTGTTTATCCTTTTGATAATCTCCTGATGTCTTCATGGTGAATTTATTTAGCTTAGGCAATCCTCAAACCATCTCTTTAGAGGAAAGAGTTAGGAGTATCTCTACCTTCATGTGATCCAATTTTCTATGCCATGTTTGAACATCACCTCTATTGCTAATCAAACACTTGGAAACATATTTAGTATTATTTTCCAAAATAGTAGTGTAAACATTTTCTTTTCTGTTGTCTTCTATAATGATGTTTCTAGAACAAGGGTCTCTTATTTTACATCACACTCTTGAGAAAATTACTTCAAAATTTGATTTACAAAGTTGACTTACACTAGGTAGATTATGCTTGAGACCTTCAATATAGAATACTTCCTTAACATGTAGTTGATTCTTACCTCTAACAGTGTCATTACCTTTAATTAGTGCTTCTACATGATCTTCAAATGTGACTGCACCACTTTTTTATTCTAAAAATTGTATAAATTGAGACATGTCTCCCATCATGTGTCTTGAACATCGACTATCAATGTACAAGTGGTTCTTTTAATTTCAAATAGGGAAACTTGTACAAACATTCCTAATTCATACTTCTTCTCCTTAGGTCTTCAAACTTTCTTTGCTTCATAGATGCCTTTACAAGGCTACTTTGAATAAGACCAAGTATACTATTTTAACCATAAATAACAAAGAGACTGTATATGTCCAAATTTTCCACAATAAAAAGAATAGTTTTCATTATTTAAGCTAAATATTTAAACTTGGGTATGTATTTTCATTTTGGTGAGATACATGTTAATGCTTAATGTGAAAATAATCTTTCATCCCTCTTATATTGCTTGCATTTTCTTCTTGTCCTAGCATAACTTGTAGGGTCTCCCTTTCTTTAGTGAATTTCTCATTAATGAGCTTCAAGTTTGTAAATTCCTTGATGAGATACTCCTTAGAAAGGGTTGGATTTTATGCCTTGGTCCTTCATTTGAGTTTCTCTTTTCAAGGTTTGAACATTTCAAATTAAGTTGAGCAATTTCTAAGTCTTTAGTATGCAAAGCCTTTTTCATTTCAATACATAAAGTTTAAAAGAAAATAATCTCATTACAAAGCAAGTCATACCTTTCTTCAATAGTTTCTTCATCTTCATAAGCATCATGGGTTTGGTTAGTCATGTAAGCTTCATGTATGAGGACCATGCAAAGAAAATGTAAGCTTGTTGAGGCATCATCAATTTCTTCTTCACTATATTCTTCATCCCAAGTGGTGTAGAGAATTTCTTGCTTTCTCTTCAACTTAGGTGGACAACTTTCATTGCAACCTGCTAGCACTAGGACCTTCAAAGGGGAGATGGCCTCTTCCATTAAAAATTCTACCCTCTATGGAAGATGCATCAAAATTTGAATTTTAAAATTTCTTACCTCTTTCTTTACCTTTGATGCTTGATTCATTGAACTTCTTCTCTTTTTGTGCTAGAATACTTTTACTCTTCTTGCCAAAAGATCTAATTTATCATCACTATTTTCTTCATATTTATATGACTCTTTTTCTTTTGCATGGTTTTTAAGAGCTATAGACTTTTGCTTAATTACATCTTCACTTATGAGATTCATCTCATATGCTCCAAGTGCTCTTTGTAGCTCTTTAGATTTTAGTATACATAAGTCTCTTATTTCTCCAATAGTAGTGATTTTAGGTCTAAATTCATGTTCTTATTATTTTAATAATAAGTTAACTCTTAGGCATAATTTTCCCAGTTCCTCTAATGGCTATTACTATTTCATTGTCTCTAGAAAAGTAATCCTTGATTCTTTCTCTTTTCTTCATTTTAAGATTGTCATATTTACTTTATAAAACTAAAAGTTTGGATTATTTAACTATTGAGGTTCCTTCATATGTAGCTTCTAAAAAATTTCAAATATCCTTAGTAGTTTTACACCTAGCTATCCTATTAAACTTAGGTTTTCTAAGAGCACAATAAATACAATTTCTAACTATAAAATCAAACATAAATTTCAGCTTTTCTTAAGGGGTCCACTTATCTCATGGCTTGAGAATGACGGTAGTTTCTCTAAAGTCTATCTTCTCACTTGGTGTTGGATGGGTGAATTGATTACCATACTTTAAACTCCATGGATTAAAGAATCCATGCATCTGTGCTTTCCAATATGCAAAATCAATCTCATCAAACATTGATGGCTTATTATAATATGATAAATACATAGTTGACTTCTAAGTTGTTACACTCACACTAGGAGTACCAAAGCTCTAATATCACTTGAAAATTAAGAAATTAGAGGGGGGTGAATAAGTTTAAGATAAAAATACTTAACATTTTCATAGCTAATTATATGTGGTTTCTGAACTTGAGGACCTAGAGGGTAGAATCCTTACACACCTTCAAACTTTGTTTCGTAAAAAATGTGATTTCAAGGACATCACAACCTTTACAAGTTAACCTCTCTAGCCCCTTTAGGGATGTTTTCTCTCAAGAACCACATCCAACTCCTTAGGTTCCCAACAAGCTATAAGTATTACAAAAGATCCCTTTCCTCAAGAAGCACATCAACCTTGTAGGATCTCAACTAACTCTCAAGCTCTATAAGGGATGCTTCCTTTCAAGAAACACATCCAACCCTGCAAGGTCCCAATAAGCTCTCATTTTCTACAAGGGATGCCTTCTCTCAAGAAGCACATCCAACCCTTCAGGGCCTACAAAGAAAAAAAAAGAAAATTAAGAAAGAATTGGACTATCACTTTAGATTCCTTACTTTAAGGCTTAATAGAAAATATGGAGAATTTAGAATCTAAAATTTACACAAAATATATACAATTCTTGCTCAATTGCTTGTCTAAGAATTGATTTTTCCTCTTAAGTATGTCCTCCTCTTGTTGGCACATTTTTACCATTTCATGGAACAGGTGGACTTATTTGCAAATGGTGAGGTACAGAATCCTAATGAACTGAAACTATTCAAGGAGGATTATGTTCTTTCTTGTAAAGAATTCTGCAATAGTTAATTAACCATGAAGTTGGAATAGAAATGAAAATGTTGCTGAATTGAATGTTTTGAAAATCAAGGGATAATGACATTGCAATTGGGAATGTTGGCATGAGGGTTTATCTAGAGTCAAAAGAAAATGGTGTATCAATTGTAGATATCTCTCTAGCTTATGATAGAGTAGCTCTAGTTACTTTTTCTGTAATAAAGTGCAGAGAAGATGAATATGGAATTGGCCTTAATATAACT
>MNCI01016273.1:65453-122034 GCA_015680685.1 Gnetum montanum | reverse complement strand
TAGCTAGTGGTTTAGATAGTATCATCCTTGGCAAGTAATTTTGGGATTTTTAGATTGCTCTTATTGTTCTTGTTGCCCGGTAGAAATTTCTATTAAAATTTTGCCATAGAAGGACTTGTGTTTAAAAGCCTTAAGAGCATTTTAGTAGTAAATTTCATTATTTTGCAACGTATGGGAACTGCTATTGGGATTGTTGTAAGAGAGCCTCTGTTTGTAGTCACGCCGTTGAACAATTCAGTAGTCGAGAGGGTTCAGAAAATCTTTGGTATTTTGATGGGACCAGAATAGCTTCTTTTTATCTTTAAAGTGAATTGTCGTGGTATTTCAATCAAAAATTGTCAAGTCTTTTAAAGGTTCTTTCTGAATGCAATCGTTGACATCTATTATCTAGTCAAAATGGAGTCTCGTACGTGGTAGTTTACGCAGCAATTTTTGGTAGCATAATAGGATTGTCTTGAAGATATTGCTTGTTTGAGCCTTGGAAGTTTGAACAATTCGTAGATATTGAATTTGGGATAGCTTTATTGCGAAGTGTTTACTCGTGTCATTTTACCTTGTTTAAATATTTGAGGTCTACACAAATCTGCTTTCTTTTCTTTTCTGCTTATTTCCATCGAATCTTGCTCTATTTCTAGTTTTCTTGTGGAACTATCTCTTTCTCTGGGGAAAATTAGGAGTAGATTGCGGAGTTGTGCTCAAATGTTTTTGCAAAATTTTATTTGTTACAAGTAGGTATTATAAGGACCGCGTAGACTAGGCAGTTGAACAAAATAGGAAATTTTCAAGAACTCACAGTACTTGGCAAAGTTGGCTGAATCTCTTTAAAGTAAGTCATTTGTAGTTTACACACAACGCAATCGTTACATTTCTCACAACCGCACGCCGCAACAGCACACACACATACTCACATTAACTACTGAGTTTATTTGGAGGTATCTACACCTTGGTGTTGCCAGAGACCAGCAGGCACCTAAATCCTGTTCGAGGACACTCGTTGGCGGTCGCATCCCAAACGGTCATCAACACCTCTTATAGACTTGTTCTCCTTCATGTTCCTATTGGAATCCCTACAATGACCAGAAATGGCTAATCAATATGTCTTCCTCATGGCCTTGTGAAGGGATGAGACATCTCCCTAAATGATAATACATCTTGGAGGAGACATCTTATCTTGGAACAAGATGTCTCATCTTTGGAAAAGACATCTCATGTTTCTATGAGACATCTTGCCTGACACCAAGTGCCCTCAACAGAGATGTCATCTATTAATAAGAAACATCTTAAAAGTTTACAAGATGTCTTCTCTTGAAGTTGCGATGTTTTCTATTCTTGTGATCTTCTCTAATTTCATACATATACTTTTAGACTTAACATTCCAAGTTCTCTATTTTTTGCTTTCTACTTGGTCTTCTTGATTTTCCAACCTTAGCTTCTTTAGGCCTATAAAGTCACATAAAAACATATTGATAAATACTTCATCTTTCATTGTTTTTGACATATCAAAAGATTTAAAAAAAATCCATAATCATGGGTAATTTCATCACTAAGTTAGCAATATCCTTACCATCAACTGAACTCATACAGATATTATGTCCAACAACTGAAATCTCCTAATGGCTTTTCAAGCCACACTTCTTTCTTCCATCTCTATTACCCCTATGAATTTCATAGAACCACCACTCCGTAAGTCAAATATCCATTCACATATCCTCTTCATTATTCACAACACTTTGCACCTTCCAATCCTACTCCTTTTCCACTTGCATCACATGTGTAAGGAGAGATACAACCACAGCCCTAGCAACGCAATGCCACACATGCCATAAATCTACAATTGGATTATAATTCAAGTGATTCTTATTATAATCCTTGAAAAAGTGCTTTCTTTAGATCCAACAACCCACCTAATCTTCCATTGACATCTATGTCTATTAATCCTTCATAAACTACTTCAGAAATCACCAATGTGCCACTTTCAAATAGAATATCTCAAAATGTACATGTTGTCATGTTAACCCATACAGTTACTTAATGGATTAAGGTAGAACATCTTTCTAGGAAAATATTTGACATTGGAAATCCTTTCACTTACTTATATATTGAAGAAAATGATGTGTGAAAAGCTCTAGTAAACATAGATTCTAGGATGAACTTGATCTTACAAGAAATATATAAACCTTGGAACTTTCCTCTACTAAATAAATATGACATCATTGGAGCTCACTGATGAATCCATCATCATTCCCTTAAGATTGGAAAAGGATAGTATGATCACCATGTGTGGATGGTCCTATCTAGTAGATTTCTTGGAAATTCATATGGCCAACTATAAGGGAAACATTCCAATTATCATGGAAAAGACTTAGGTAAGCACAATTGATGTCAAGTTATGGATCAAAGACCTTTCCTTTAAAATCTCTAAGGAAAATGAATTTTAAAAAGTTAAAAAGAAGATTATTCCATGCATAATGTACAATGACATAGGGTACCATTGCATCAAGAAAATATAGGCTATAAAGAGCACATCTATCAAAGCATGCAAGAAGTATTTTGAAACATCAAACATTCAAATGTGCTTATATGCAACAGCCATAAAAAATGAGAGTATCTAGAGGCTAACAATAGATGTTATCTCTAGTTCAATAATGTGTATGGAACCAGTTAAACTCCTTAAAAATTCTTATATCAATAAGATGGATGAAATGGAGCAAATTCAGAACTACCTCTTCCACACATGAGTAGAAATGGATTGGGGAGAGTTAAAAATCTTTGATAATTTTAAATAAGAACCCCTTGAACTTAAATCTTTACTAGCAACTCTAGAATATGCATTTCTTAATAACCAAAAACCAGTAATCATCAATGTCACTCTCACCAAGGAACAAAGAGGAAAGCTGCTAAAAGTAGTAAATGAATGGCCAACAACATTTGCTTGGTCATATGATGAATTAACTAGAATTGATCTACACATGTTATCACTAGATTATATAGGCTCTATCATCAAACCAAAGAAATAGCTACAAAGGAGGTTAAATTCAAAACTAAAATATGTTATAAAAAACAAAGTTGAAAAATTTCTTAAGGTAGGATTCATCTAACCTATGGAAAATAGTGAATGGGTAATTCCACTCATTATTATACTAAACAAATAAGGACAATGGAGTTTTTGTATAGATTTATGGTTATTGAACATGGCCACATTCAAAGATAATTTTCTATTGTCATTTGTGAATCAAGTGTTGGATACAATTAGAGGGCACCATTACTACACTTTCCTAGATGGATACAGTGGTACAACCAAATCCAAATTACACCAGAAGACTAGGCAAAGATAAATTTTAAAAGTCCTTGAGGAACTTTCACATATAAAAAGATGTCCAATGCCTAGTCCTAAGCATCTTTTAGTAGCAAATTGGTAATGTTACGGAAGTCTTCATGGATGAATTTTCCATCTATGGGGATAAATTTGAGCAAGCACTGAATCATCTTAAGTAGGTACTAAAATAATATATGGATAAAAACATTTGAATCAATAGGTAAAAGAGCCACATCATGATAGACACATCCAACTATGCCTTGGAAGTGGTACTTACAAAAATGGATGATCAAAAACATCCATATTATATCCATTTTGTAAGAAGGAGCATTGTATGTGTGCAACTCAACTACACCACCACTAAAAAAGAACTCATGGTGGTGACGTACACCTTAGAAAAATGAGGGCACTATGTGGTTGGATATCCAATTTTTGTGCACACATCATAGTGCAATCTATTTCCTGATGAATAAGCCAGTGGCAAGTCCCTCTATTATATAGTGGTTGGTAATCTTACAGGAATTTGATCATAGCATGATGGATAGAAAAGGGACCAAGAATGTAGTTTCATATCAATTTTTTTAGTTAAGATGGGATAGCAATGATGATGAAGAGTCTTTATTTGATCAATTTCCAAATGAACTTCTATTTACTAAGGCAACCAAAGTTCATGCACTAAGGGTTACAAATTAGTATGATGATTTATTTTCATATCTACATATGTAAGAGGCTTTTACTAAATGTTATTATAAGAAGAAATAGTAGTTTCTTCACTAGGTCAAACATTACAAAGATATTGAAGGTAACCTCTACAAGATTTGTGTTGATGGCCTAGTATGATGGTGTGTACCTGACATAGATTAATTAAGAGTTTTTAAAGATGCTCATGAGGGTCCTTGTGTGTTCACCATTTCTCCTATTTGTGTGACATATATCAATAATATGGAGGAATAACCTGAATGCAAGGTCCCCAATAGTGGATTCAACCATTGGAGTCTTTCAACCTCTATGAAATTAACTTCATGGGATCCATCACACCCATGTCCAGTCAAAAAGCCTACATTAATTTTTTCATTGATTACTGTACCAAGTGGGATGAAGCTATAACTATATCTAATTGTACATCTATCACTACAACCCAATTTTTTGAAGAACAAGTGGTAAATAGGTTTAGTATGCCTAGAGTACTAATTTTTAACAATGGAATACATTTTAGAAGTTCTGCTTTTCACAAGTTAATGCAAAGATAACCAATAGGGAAATCACATGAATTTTAATATGAACCATTAGTAGATATAGGAAATATTGAAGCACCAAACTCAACGATGCCCTTTGGGCATATCACTCAACATGAAAACTTCCTATATGCTACTCTCCCTATGAGTTAGTATATGGAAAGTTACATAAACTTTAAATTCAAACTAAACTTTATGCACTTGATTTAGACATTAACCTAGCACAAAAAGAATGACTGATGATACTTAATGTACTAGATGAAAATTGAAAAGTAGCTCTAATGATGAATGAAGTACATAACACACATAATAAATAATTTTAGGATGCATAGATCATGAAATTTACATGCAAACTAGGAGACAAGGCTTTTTATTAGAATCCTATGCATGTGTCATAACAAACTAAGTTCCAAATATTATGGAAAGGACCTTACATTATCCACTTAACGTTTTCTTCACTATGAAAATTGACCATCTAAAAGTCCTCAAAAGCATATGCTAGTCAACATCAAGCAACTTAAATAATTCATGGGCTCATGAGTAACTGATCACAACACTAACACCTCTAATTAAGAACAAGCATGCTCCATTTTTTGAATCTTCTCTTTCCAACTTAGTCATGGGGGAGATATCCATCTACGATAATATCTTGACAAGGACAAAATATTTTTCTCCTTTTTTATTTTGTAATATTCTTTATATGTTTTTCATTTTTTTGAATATTTTACTGATTATTTTATATATTTTCCTTTTCTTATTATTTTCTTGTTAATTTTATTTAGTCTTATTTGAAATATTTGATTTTGTTCCATGACCATTGCAAATTTTAAAATTTTTTGGATGTAACTATCAATGTTATGATTAATTCCAAAAGACTAACTTTGTCCTTGGATTATGTTCTCTACTAATAGACTATTATTTTTCTAGTGATATCAAGCAATGAGTTCACGATATCCATCCATTCCACATGTTCGATGTGAAGTTTGCATCATGGAAACATGAAGGTTCTTTCACATAAAAACTAAAAGTAACATATGATCTTGTTATCCAACAAACTAGGAAAGAACCAAGTGGAAATTAAAAAATATGTAACCTCAATGAAATTTTTTGTATTCTTCTCTTAACTTCCATCTTCAATTCTATGACTTCTCATTGGTATACCATAACTCTCGTTGTCGACCATAAAAGAAAGCATGTCTTTGCATGGTATATTTCACATAAAAAAAGCAACAACAATACTCTACAATAAAAAGCATGCCCCTTAGACAATATCATGAGCTACAAGCACTGGTTATGGAGTTGGAAAGACATGGTACCCATGCCTAAAGACACCCCTTTAACTAAGGCCTTACTTCATTCCTACTTCTCTTTTCATATTTTCTATGAGTGATGGTTGTCCCTTGTGATTGTTATGAATTCCTGAATGTAGAAGAGAAGGAATACATCAATGCAAGATTATTGTAATTAGAGTGTATTTAGTTTAGGCTTGGAACATATCAGTATTGGATCATCTTAATCAAAAATTTTACTAAGGATCCCATATGACCATGAAGTAGCTCATTCATCTACTATTCTTTGTCTATCATTTACATACTACATTTTCTCTCATCTATCTACCTCATGCCATGATGAATTAATAGTTTTTTAATATTTTTCATGATCCTAAGACAATCCCTTACATAGGTATAGAATTTAACTTAAAATAATCATTCATCATCCTAGGTGCCTATGAACTCCTTGTAATGAGGTTATGTAAGAGCATGTTAGGCATAAGCCTTCTCAAGGGAGGACACACTTGCATATCTTTTGGTTTACTCTAACTTTAATTCCCTAATCTAGGCCTCATTATAATCTTGATCATATCGATAGTCTAAAACATCTAATTTTTACTTAAACTTAGCATAAGATACATCATCCAATAACTCATCCAACATGCTCAAATTGCTTCAATTTCTCAAACCATGTTCTTAATTATATTGTTTTTATGATTGTCCAAGCTTTTTTTCTTTCATTTGGCTCTTATTTTAACTCCAAAATAGTTCAAAATCCCTTGATATTCTTAAGTGAAAAATTAATATAGGTAACTATGTCAATAGAGTTAATTAGTTGGTGTAGCCTTATTAGCACATCCTGTCAATGTGGCATAAAAAACCTACATACACATGTGACACTTAGCTCGTTTTTCACCATTCCTTTCAAATGAAAGAGTATTTTTTACCATTTTTCAAATATCAAAGCTTTCCTAGAGCTCTAAATTCTCAACCACTTAATCGATTCCACCTGTTCTTTGATCCTCGAGCTACCAAAGGTGTACTTTCCATTATGGGGGCATTAAATAATAATTTTTCATAAAAAAAATTTCTAACTCCCCATGAATAAGATATTAAAATAATAATAAATTAATAATCAAAAGAGCTAATAACAACAATCAACCTTAATCCATCAGTGAGACCAAGTAATGTCATAGCCTTCTCCACCTAGGCATGTATAGTTATAAGCAAAAAAATTTGAGTCAACCTACCACAACTAATATTCCTTGACATAGAAAAATGTTTCAAGGAATATGTGAAGGACAGGAAGATTGAAGGATAGGATAGCCTACTACTCAAATGATATGGTTCATATAAATCCTGTCATATCCTAATAGGAAATGATAAAAGATAAAGCTCTTATCAAGCTCCAGGAAGAGGAGAAACCACCATGACCACCACCTATAGCACCAAGGATAACACCTAAAATTCTAGTAGCTCAAAGTAGTTAAGAAAACATAGAGAGCAACAATTGCAACAAACCTTTGGAGATGGTGGATAATCTTTGGTGTGTCATACAACCCTGAGCCACCTAAATGAGGTTACAACGACCTTCAGTTGCATGGATAGTGAGATAACATTGTTATTCTCATCAAAAAGAAACCAAACACATGTTCACTCTAATCCTAGTGATAGAAAAGTCATAGTGTCCATACTATGACAAAAATTCCCTAAAGTTTATAGAAATGGAGCAGCCTTCTATGTAATGCTAGAAGAAGAAGAAGAAGTGATGGTTCTGATTACGCCTCATAAGGACCAAGAGATAATAGCAAAGATGAGGGTGGGTCATGTTGGAGAAGCTCTAAGTGCTCCTACTACATTTTTCCCTAATGCTGCTATCATGGAAAATGTACAGGTGTCAACAAGAGTAGGGAGTAAAAGAATGAGTGCTACCTAGCATGAAGAAGTTATAGAACAACTGGTAGAATACATGCAACTAATTTCATAGATCTTTGATCTCTTGGAAGACATATCAGCCACCTAATAACAACTATTAGAGATAAGGTATAAGATACTAATCATGAATGCACAACTCTAAAAGGCCACTACTAACAATCAATGGTTGGCCATTGAGGTTGCAAAACTTAGAGCTTGATTATCTAATCCTATCATTCTGAAGCAAGGACTCACTAGAGATGAAGCTTTTCAACACCTTTAGTAAAAATATCATGAGGCTGAGAATGCTTAAGAAATAGTGATCTTTGATACATCATTATTAGAAGTAATGAAAAACACCACTAATTGTGACCTCCATCAAGTTCCCAAAGAAAACTTGGTGCTAAGCCATGATAATCATCATATGTGGAATGTTGAGTAATAAAAATATCAAATGGTGGAGTACATTTATTAATAGTAGGAGTATTTTGCCAAGGTTAACTTAAATTTGAGGAGGTGATCTACAAATAAAAGGAATCTCTTGATGAAAGAGATTTAAGTCCCTCATTTAAGGATTATAATTAAGATCGCCACCTCAAAGAACAAAGCCCTAAAATATGAACAAGTTAAAAATCACTAGAAACCAAGTTAGGATGCTTAAGGAGATCAAGTTAGCCAGGATAAAGGTCAATGAGGCTCTTAGGAAACTTCAACAAAGAGGTGATGTGTGAAAACTCATCTTTGATGGACTCAATGCATATAACCAAGTAGAGTTCCACCTAAAGAAGTTGCAGAATAATATGATCAAATACATGAATCTTTCTAACAATCAATGTGCAAACTTGATAATGCTGATAATAGAAAGGCCCAGGATAGAACTTGAAAAGTAGGTGACCAACTCTTACCTATTTTATAAGGTAGAGTTCAAGCTTCACAAAGAGACAAAAAAGCTTAGAAGTGGCCAATGTTGAGCTTAAAGTTATCAAGAGAAAATTCACTAATCAACAATCTATTATTACAAATTTAGCTAGGAGAATTAACTAACTACCAAGGGCTGCAAAGCCTTATACATATGTTCGATGTTGAATGTAAACAGTTCATATCCTGGTTAGTCAATATGAAGGAGATGTTTCCAATACTATAGTGCTCATGCGATATTCCAACACCAACACATCTAGGAAAAGTAGCTTAGACTATTCACAATCCATGAGGCAAATAAAAAAAGATGAAGATACTTTTGGATGCCTTTTAATTTTTTTTTTGGTAGCAAGATAACCTAGGCCTCCAACAATGTCAGGGCATGATGAAAGATTCTTTGCACCATAGGAGGCCTCACCTCCAAGCATAGTGTAAAGATTTCATCCCATCTCCATCCATCCAACAAGAACTTACCAATAGTTTATTTAAGTATTCTAATTCTTTGTAAATTACATTGATTTTATAATCCATAAAGCATGGCACTTGATGAACCATCAAAGTGTCATGTTGATGTGACCTCATCAATGGATTTTTATTGATGTGGCCCAATCAACGTGGTGTTGCCTCATTGATGGGACCGCATCAATGTAGCATTTGCTATGTTCATGAGGCCCCATCAACGTAGCTCCATAATAAAGTCGATAAATACATGCTCACTAGTTTTGTTTATGAGGGGAGATAGTGATACTTATAGCAGAGCTCTTACACTTTTGTCATTTGAGAGTTAGAATATTTTTTTGAGTTCTCGCTATAGGAGTCAAAAAGTGTATGAATCTTTATTCGAGTACTAATGTACCTAAGCGCACTAGTATGAACGACAATAAAGATGAGCCTTTTGATCAAACCTTGCAGCACTTGGAATAGGTTAATGATTTATTTGATTTATTTTTGCATTTACCATTTTTATTAATTACGTGATTAATTAAGATAACTAATACTTTGATTAATTAAATAATTAAACTAAATAGATTAAACACATAAGTAAAATCACTTTGAGCATAACATATAGTGCTTGGTAATCCCAACAACACTTAACGCTTGGTAACCTAGTAGTGTTGTATGCATTCAGGATGTGTATGAAAAGTGGGATCGAATGCTTATGTTAGGATAGTTAGCTATTAATTAGCAATTATATTAGTTACATTATTTAATAAATTAAGTTTCAACTTGTTATCAATCATGGGTGGATAAAATATAAAATAATAAAATTCATGTGCCCTAATTACACTTAACCATACAACTAAGCTTCATAAGTATCATTGGGAAGATAATGATCATCATAGTTAGATTTCACCTCCTAGAACTAGTGTACTTCGGAACTTAAGGTTTGCAAAATTCAACCAGATTACGCATGAATGCTTGTAATTCATATGGTTAGGTGTAGGGTATACTCATAGCTCATCATTAGCATCATTACCAGGGATCTTCAGTTTGTTACATCTACTATTAGGACTTAGTGAAAATTTATTTAACATCATTGGAATGAATCCTAAAGTCATGTCATACCTAAAAATAACTACAAAAATTGTAAGAAAGCACACTACATTTCTTGTCTTCTAATACAAGATGTCTTCTTCTCATAGGAGTGATTATCCATCCAAGTCTGACAGAGCAAATCAATAGGTACCCTAGCAATACATAGTGATATATGATCATCCTGATGAGTATGTACCTAATTTCACCTTCATCCTACACCAAAATGAACAACTTCTGTGGTCAAACATGGAGGGAAACATTGTGTTGCCACCTAATTAATCCATTTCTACGATGCTCCACCAAACTCTTATGTAGTTGGGCATCCAAGGGCTTCATGTTGAATGTGTTGTGTAGGATAGTAATGCCAAGGTTTTTCATCCCACTGATGCATAATGCCTAAGGGATCGATAGCTAGAGCAGTGCTACGAGTCTATGAAGAGGAAGTGATCCAATGATTCTCCATTCCTAAGGTACTAAAAATATGGTGGAGAACTTTTCTTTGGGAATTTTTCATACAAAGAGACTCCTCTCTTTGACTTCAGTGAAGGAGGTCCAAACTAGTACTTGCAATCCACGATACATAATCCTAGTTCTAGCAAGAACAAATCCCATGAAAAAGGGGAATCTAAGGAGGAGTGTCATGGTAGGTATGTGGGCAAGTCGCATGATCATGATCATGGTTGTGACCAACAAAGAGGGGATGGCAGGCACCATGATGATGCTAGTTCTTCTTCCTCTTCACCTTTGTCATCATCTTCTTCCTCTTCTAGCATTAAACGCAACTACAGGGGATGCAATTGTGATGGAGGTGATCAATAGGATTAAGATGATCGTAGGGACCTTTAGGCAAGTCGAGATATAACATGTGGGCATTCAAGAAAGACCCATTGCCATGAATGAAGAGGTAGTAGAGGGAATTGTAGGCACCAAGCTCATGGCTATGATGAGCCTTTGCTAACTACTCGAAGTATGGTAAACATCACAAAGGTAGTGAGAATTCTGACAAGGATGTGAAAGATAGTAGGATCACGTGATTGAATATAAATAACATCCCCAAGTTTGAGGGGGAATATAAATCTAATCCACAAAATCATCTTCAAGCTTTTCACAATGCCTGTGCCTTGCAAAACATAGAAAATAACTGGAAAAAGTTTAAGTTGTTTCTTAGGACACTCATCAAAGAAGAAAAAAGCTAGTACTAGTCCTTAGAGCTAGAATCAATTTGTAGATGGAGTATTATGCTTAAATCATTCAATGACAAGTACCAAATGTACTCCCAAGTATCTAATTTAAGAAGGTAGATCCAGGGTTGGAAGCAAGGAACATATGAGTCCTTGGATGCCACCATGGACAGCTATTATTCCTTATTACACTTATGCCCTAGCCATGGCTACTCTCACCAGAAACAACTTCACCACATCGTAGATGGGCTTTGCTCTAAAATGAGAAGAACTCTTAGGATTTATGCCCAAAGAAGATTATTAGAAGTAAGAGCCCATCGGATCTAAAGGTTGATCAAGTAGGTAGCAAAAGATTAAGGAGAGCTGGGGAAATGCAAAAGTGTAGAAGAATACAACTAAGATTCTTCCATTTGTAAGAGGGAGGTCTAATTTTGTGATAGTGAAGAGGAATCATCACTTGATGAGGTGGTGAACTGAAAAACCTTTTCAATTCAAAAATTTACCTCTAAAATTTTGAGTAAGGTAGATCAATTATTGAACTTTATGGATAGTAGATTTCAAGTTACCCTAAAAATTGTTGAAGAGTCCAAAGAACAAAGTCGTAATCATAACTGTACGAGGCAAAAAGAAGCTGAACATGCCAATCAAAAGAGTAAGGTCAATATTGCTATAGTAGAGAAAGTTATGGAAACTGAATTAGATGATGATGGTGTATGTGACATCTATCAATATGAACATCTTAAGGGATGTTGCCCCATCATGTCTCACTTACAGTTCCAGATGTATGCTTTGAATCTACAACTAGCTCAAAGACAAACACCCAAAAGATTTGGTTATCCTTAAGGAAATCCTAGGAAATTACATCAACAACAAAAATAGTATTAAACTAGAACTCCATCACAATTATACAAGTAGTATCTATAGTGGCACCAACCACAGTCATGGGGAATACCACCACCAAGGTAGCAATACCCTTATAGATAACCTAATCCAAATGGGTATTATGTTTAACAACCCTTATTTACACATGACTCTTCTAGTCATGTTTCTCCTATCCAACATTAATATTATCCTCCCAAATATTATAGAACTCATTCTCCAAATTCCACATTCCATGAGGGATAGCAGCTTCTATCCTTATCCTCCTCTTATTCCTGCACCTATTCCTCCATCCTTAACATAGTTACCACCTGCTCCATCCATGTAGGGTGAACTTCCAGCCTAGCTACAGTAACACAATGCTACTAGGGCCATCAATCTAAAACTAGTTAATCAATTGAGTGGTTTGAAACCTCATGCTCATAAAAGACCATTTTAATTATCCAACAACCCTACTAAGCCCTCACAAGCTCAAGTAGTTGGTCACCCTACTCCTACCTCATCCTTTATAAATCATTCAAGCCAAATGCTATCTAAAATCTATACTATTATGCTCACTCATGTCATATCTGATTGAAACCAGGCTGGCAACCTTCCTAGGAAATTAGCTAATCATAGGAGTCTTCTTATCTATTTGTAGATTGCAAGGAATGAACCATGTAAAGCTCTTCTTGATTCAAGTTTTAGTATGAACTTGATTTCTCATGAGATGTATACTACTTGGAACCTACTACCTCTCAAGAAGAAAAATATCTTATTGGAATTAGCAAAGTAATTCATTACTATTTCATTGGGACTAGCAGCAGACATTGCGATCACTATAGGTGGGTGGTCTTATCCTATTGATTTCCTAGTAATTAAGGTTGAGAACTGCAAAGGGGACTTCCCAATCATTATTGGAAGGGCATGGATAAGCACTATTTATGTGAGAATGGGCATCAGAGATCTTTCCCTAAAGATATATAAGAAAAATGCATTTGGAAAGATCAAGAAGAAGTAAGTTCCATGCATCGCATACAACAATACAGGGTGCAATTACATATAGAAACTCTAGTTTGTGAAATAAGAATCTAGGTGTACATGCAGGAAGTGTCCACATGAAGTAGATATTCAAAGGTATTAGTATGCAACAACCACAAAATAAGAAGGCACCTAGTGGGTAACTACTAATTTTTAAAGTAACACAATGTGCATGGAACATATTGAGAGCCTAACATGTGCTTATGTCGCAGGCATGAATGAACTAGAGCAAGTTCATCACCAAATCTCTAATAATGAAAATAATGATACAAATTGGAGAGAGTTGAAGATCCCTAAGAATTTCAAACAAGATCCCCTAGAGTTGAAAGATCTACTTGCTAGCCTAGAATATGCATTCTTAAAAAATGCTAAGCTAGTCATACTCAATGTCAAACTTGCTCCCAAGAAAAAAACAAAACTATTGAAAGTGGTCAATAGATGAACAACAACCATTGCTTGGTTCTATCTTAAACTTACTAGAATAGATCCACAAATATGCCAATACTACATTTATACTGATCCATCCATGAAGTTAAGGAGGTAACCACAATGGTAGTTGAACCCAAAATTGAAGCAAAGTCTCAAAGAGGAGATTGAGAAACTCCTTAAGGTAGGGTTCATCTATGCCATTGTGGATATTGAGTGGGTCAACCACTTGTGATAGTGTTAAAGAGAAGTCACAAATGGTAGGTTTTTATCAACTTCAAGCTATTAAACATGGAAACATTCAAAGATCATTTTCTATTTTCATTCATTAATCAAATGTTGGACACCATATCTGTGCATTACTCTTACAGTTTTCTATATGGTTATAGTGGCTATAACCAAATCCAAATTGCACAAGAATACCAGGAAAAAACAACATTCATGAGTCCCTAGGAAACCTTTTCATATCACAAGATGCCTTTTTGTTTGTGCATTACGCCTACATCTTTCCAAGATTTGATCTCAAGCATCTTTCAGCAGCAAATTGGTAGCAAAGTGTAAGTCTTTATGGATGACTTCTCTACTTATGGTACCACATTCAAGAAAGCCTTGGACTACCTTGAGAAAGTACTCAAAATATTTATGGAAACAAACTTGTAGTTCAATTGGCAAAAGAGCCATCTCATGATTCAAGAAGGCATGGTATTGGGGCATAGAATTTCGTAGGAAGGGATGAAGGTAGACCCTAAAAAAATAAGAGTCATCCAAGGAATCATCAATTAACTAAAAACTATAAAAGATGTTTGGTCATTCCTTAGACACACTAGTTACTACCAATGATTTATAGAGAATTTCTCTAAGATCAAAAGATTTTTGGTCAAGCTAACAAAGAAAGATGCTCCATTCATCTAGACCAAGGAAAGCAAAACTGCATTCCATAGCCTCAAGCAGAAGTGCATAAAGGCTTGAATTCTATGAGCACTTGACTAGTCCATACCATTTCATATAATGATAGATGCATCAAATTATGCCTTGGAAGACATGCTTACATAGTTGGATGATAAGAAACATTCATATTATATCCACTGCACAAGCCAAAGCATTGTGGGTACATAGTTGAATTATACCACGACAAAGAAAGAATTGATGATGATGGTATATGCTTTAGAGAAGTTCAGGCACTATGTGCTTGGATATAAAGTTTTTGTATACACTAATCATAGTTCCATCCACTTCTTAATGAACAAGCCAATGGTGAGCCCCCATGTCATATGGTGGCTGGTGATCTTGCAAGAGTTCGATCTTACAATGGTAGATCAAAACAGGACTAAGAATGTGATTGTTGATCACTTGTCTTTGTTATGATGGAATAACAAAGAGGAGAAGAGCTTGCTATTTGACCAATTTCCTGATGCACTCCTCTTTGCTAATATGATTGCATCCTCACTTATCTTCTCACTCAAGATATGCCACAAGATCTAGACTACAGAATGAAATAATAGTTTCTTCATTGGGCCAAGCACTTCATGGAAACAAATAGATACCTTTACAAGGTGTGCATTGATGGCCTAGTTCATTGTGGTGTCCCTGATGTGAACTAAGTGCATGTTCTCTAGGATGCTCACAAAGGCCCTTGTGAAGGCCACTATGTTTAGAGATGTACTACCATAAAAATACTGATGGCAAGATACTCTTGGCCCATAATCTTTAAGAGTGCCTACCAATTTGTTTGATCCTATTAAGGTTGTCAACAAGATGGTGGCATGACCGTATGAATGGAGGATCCTCAACAGTGGATTCAACCACTAGAACACTTTAACATATGGGGCATCAACTTCATGGGTTCCATTGCACCCATGTCAAATGGAAAGACATATATAATCATCATCATTGACTACTATACCAAATGGGTAGAAGTAGTAGCCATCATCCACTACTGCATGATTTATACCACAAAATGTTGTGAACAATTCTAGGGTGCCATGTGCATTGATTTCTAAAAATCGAACTATCATCGTTGACTACTATACCAAATGGGTAGAAGTAGTAGCCATCGTCAACTATAAATCATCCACTGCTGCATGATTTATACAACAAAATGTTATGAACAAGTCTGGGGTGCCATGTGCATTGATTTCTAAAAATAGAACTATTTTTACAGGTGCTACTTTTCGCAAGCTTATGCAATGCTTGGGGTTTGAACATAAATTAATAACACCCTATCATCCCCAAACCAACAATCAAGTAGAGGTTACTAACAAGGACATCACAAAGATTCTAACAAGAACTATTAGAAAATATAAGAGAGATTGGAGCACCAAACTCAATGATGCCCTTTGGACTTACCACTCAACATGAAAACTCCCTATTGGTTACTCTTCCTATGAGTTGGTGTATGGAAAACTTCCAATGCTCCCAATTCAATCTAAACTTCATACACTCTCAAAAGCTTGTGACCTAGACCCTGACCTA
Source organism: Gnetum montanum (assembly GCA_015680685.1). Classification (NCBI taxonomy): domain Eukaryota; kingdom Viridiplantae; phylum Streptophyta; class Gnetopsida; order Gnetales; family Gnetaceae; genus Gnetum; species Gnetum montanum. The sequence continues at coordinate 105,866 of MNCI01016273.1, read as the reverse complement.
TGTTTGGTAAAAAAGAACAACTAGTCAACCTAAATGTGCTAGAAAAAAATCAATTAGTTGCCCGATCCTTGAATGAAGTGCATAAGGCATTCAACAAACAATGACATGACATAGGAATCAGAAGGATCAAACTTCAACCTGAAGATAAGGTCCTCTACTAGAACAACACACATGTTTCTCAAAAAAGCAAATTCCAAACATTGTGGAAGGGACCTTATATAATCAATAAAACCTTTCCTTCTAGTACCATGATCATATAAAAACTTGAAAGTCCAAACAAGAAGTAGTTGATCAACATCCAACAAATAAAGCCTTTCCATGAGCCCAAGTAAGCTAGTGCAATAAATACCTCAACAAATGGACAACCATGCTCAATTTTTTAAATCTCCTTGTTCTAAATCAGTTGTGGGGGAGATGGCCATCCATGCTAACCATATACATGGCTCCTTAGTTTTTCTATATTTTGTTTTACACATTTTTATTTTTGCAAATTATTTATTTTATACCTTTTTGATTTTAATACTTTTTTCTATTTTACACCAATTTTTTTTTGTTTTACACCATTGTTAGCATATTTAAATTTTTCTTGAATATTTTACACTTTCTTATATATTTTACTTAATTTTAGTGTGATTTTCTAATTTCTGTTAATAAACATGCTTTATGCCAACAAGACACAGTGGTCTTGTAGCTATTGCTAATGGTGGTTTGTGCTTAATGTTTTCTTTGATAATGTCTAGTTTTTTTTTTTTTGAATTTTTGTATTAATGGCTAAGGAATGGTTTCTTTTTCATGGAGCAAGCAATGAGTCCACATCATCCATCAATCCACAAACTCTATGGTTTTCCTTATTTTGGAAGTATGAGGTCCTTTTTGTTAAATAAACTTTTAATAAATTTGTGACCTTGGTGGTTTCTAGAATTAGGAAGGATTCAAAGGTTTGCATAGGGTGGAATTCAAGGGAACTAAATATTCTTTGTACTCTTCTACTTGCTTGAGTGCATGAGTGTTTTCATGGATTTCTTACCATTTTGTGTCGACCAATAATAGGAAGTTGAATAAGTCTTTGGGTGTGGTTCCCATCCAATAACTCCAGAAAAAAAGACAATAAACAAAGAAAAAACAAACAAAGAAAAAATGGTGGGAATTCAAAGCACATCCCTTAGACAAATAAATGGGCTACAAGCACTAGTTATCAGACTAGAAAGACATGTTACCCATGCCTGAAGGTCCCCTCTAACTAAGCCCCCCTCTCACTTCTTTTTCTCTTTCCTTCTTCTTAAGGAATGGTTTTTGTTATCTAGGAGCACTCTTGTATCTCAAGGAGGTGGATCGATCTTAGAGTAACAGTGCAAAGTCACTGAAAGAGGTTGGTTTTGCTCTGAACTAAGGATGGTTCTTCTCAAGTCATTTAAATACAAATCCACAAGGGAATTCTTATAACCTCAATTTTAGACTCCATTCCACATACTCCATCATCCATCCATGCTACCCATAACTCACCTCATCATTGGTGTCCATGTCCTTGTTCAGTGTGTTTCTCTAATGTACTTCAATTCTTTGGTAGAATCTTCTCGGTTTTCGTCCTTAACTTTCATCAACTGTTAATCGCCTATGGGACCCATGGACTCCTTAGGTTGAGGTTATGCAAGGGTAAATAGGGTATGTGTTTGCTATGGGGAGGACCCACTTGCATATCTCTTGGTTGGGTTTCTTAAGCATCTTATCCTTAGACATTATTGCAATCAAAATATTTCATGCACCCATCTTCTACATCCAAGCATGTGCTCTTTTAAGTATTTTCTTTAATTAACATATTCTCCATCAAATTTTTTCAATTTTTGAGCTTTCAAAGATCCTTTCAATGATTTCATCATATTCTTGGCTTCTCTAGAACTCCGTGGACCCAAAATTCATTCAAAAATTCCTTGTATTTTTTGAAATATTCAAGTTTGAAAATTCTATTTATGGAGCCTATAAACGAGGCCCCATTGACAAAACCCATACATATACAAGGCCCCGTATACGTAGCCCCATCAAAATCATCACTTCCAGTGGGAAGTCGTATATGGAAGATACATTCTTATTTTGGAACAATAGGTAGGCCGATTCAATGGTCAAAATCAAGAATATTTCAGTGTCCTACTTGGTGCAGGCCATTGCAAAGGCACTTGGGTTTCCTAAAACTAGGATGAATCTCATCGAGATCCCAATGTAGGCAAACCCCAACATCAAAAAGTAATGGATTCAATGATGCTATGATGTTGACCATAAGGAGTACAGCATACTCACACTAGTAGAAAGAGTCTACTACAAGATTGTTGCCTTTCACCTAAATCCTGTAGTGAGGCCCAACAAGATCACTACCTTTTCTACTCATGCATGTGTCATCCTATGTCAAAGATTCCCAATCAACCTTCCATAGCTAATCTATCTACATATAGAGAACCAATTTAAGTAGAATGAATGTGGAAGGATGGCACTCCCCTTCCCATACTTGATCAGAAAACTATGTTGAAGAGGAGGAATAGTCTACTACACTAATGATGTTGTTTGATTTCCTTCAACCACTAATTAGATGGATATGATAAAGGATAAAATGCCTAAAATAATAATCCAAGAAGAGTAGTAGTACCCACCACCTTCACCTACCACTTAGAAAATAGTGTCAAACATTGCCTTAACATCCCAATAGTTGCATGAGTTTAGAGAATGACTCTTAAGGAAGTAAGAGCAACAAGTAGGCATGAGTGATGGAGATCCATCTATGTACTGGCCTACGATGAGTCACCTAAATTAGATGGCTTGAACAATCAATTTTATGGGAGAAGGTGGATGCACTTTCTCTACCCAATAAATATAGTTGTCCATGAGGTTGAATCTTAGCACCAGAGAGGTAATAGTATCTATCTTAAAATAGCAACAACTCCTAGAGATTTCTGGGAATGCCACAACTTTTTTTGTGCACTTAGAGGAGGGCGAGGAGGTAACAACACTAGTGATGAAACACCAAGGATAAGAGATAGTAGCAAAGGTGGTTTCTGATAGAATTATCGAGACACTCACTGCACCTACAACATCTATACCATACATCATTGCACTTGAAGATGTGTAGACAACCATAGGTATGATAAGCAGTAGATTAAGCATAGCACAACATGAACAACTATTGGACCAACTAGTAGTAACTATGAAATCACTTCTAAATGTCTTTGATCTTCTAGATAATATAACTACAACCTAGTTTGAGCTACCAAAAGTAAGGGGCAAGAACATTATTTTAGAAGGACAACTCAAAATAGCCAAGAAGCTAAATGAATGCTTGGCTATGGAAGTTGCTGAATTGAGAACCTAGATTACCAACCCAACATTGACAAGAGATGAAGCTCTTGAATAGCTTCACACCAGGTTGAAAGGGATTGAAGGTGTGATGGAAATAGTAGCATTCTACTAATCCTTAGTAGAGGCCACCCAACATAAGATTTAAAAGGCCTCAGATCTAACTTGCTAGAAGAATGTGTAGCCGATCATAGAAAATCATTACTTGTAAAACATTGATATGCATAAACAATAGTTAACTAATTTTACCCATCAATAGCAAGAGCAACTAGCTAGAGCAGACATAGAGTTAAGAAGATTGATAGCTAAGAACCATAAACTCTTCATGAAGGAGGTCCATCCATGCTCTTTACCAAAAGACTATAGTAGAGGTAGTCACCTAGAAATTAGAGGCTCTCAAATTCAAGAGAGCCAAGGATCACTACAAAGATCAAGTCAACATACAGAAGGAAATATATGACAAACACATTTAAGTGGTGCAAGAAAAGGTGAACAAGACCCTCCAACAAGTCCAACAAGGATGTGAATTATGGTAGTCCATCATTGATGGAATTGATCAGCACAATAAAGCAGAAATTCTCCTAAAGGAATTGCAAATAGAGGAAATGGTTGAATATATGGAGCTTTCCAATCTTTGGTAAGTGAACTTGGCTATATTGACTGTTGAACAACCATGGTTAGAACTAGAAAAGCAAGTGGCCAGCTTGTACTTATTGTACGAGGCTCAATTCAAGCACCACAAGGACACCAAGCAGAAGCTTGCTATGGCAAATGCTGAACTTGAGGTTCTCAAGGGGAAATACACTAATCAAAGATATACTACATAGAGCCTAGCCAAAAGAATGAAAGACTACCATGGACTATAGAATGCAATGAAGGCATTCAATATCGAATGCAAATAATTTGCTGCCTAGTTCATCAATGTCAAGGAGTTGTTCCTAGTCATGCCTTGTGCATGGGATATCCCCATTCCAACCCACATTGGCAATGTTGTGTCGATTTTGAATGATCCATGAATCAAGGAGGAGAAGATGAAGGCATTACTAGATTCCTTTCACCTTCCACTAGAGGTAGTAGCTATAGCAAGACAACCATAGCCTCCTCAACCACTGCACCTACCTAAAGCCAATGAAGATCCTTTAGAACCTCAAGAGCCTCCATTGCTTGGGACTTTTTGATCTTCCCAACCATTTTCAACTCATCAAATGATGTGTTGTCCAATTTGAGTAATCATGTCATGGTGTTCAATTTTGGATCATGAACACCATAAATTTTTGTGATGATGTTAATTTGTATACTCAAGCACTCAGTTTGTTGTTATTTTTGTTATGTCAAGAGTTAGCCAATAATCTCATACCTTTTCAATTTTGTAAAGGAACTCGAGGATAAGTTTTCATTTAGTCATGGAGGTATGATGAAGCATCAAAGTGTCCCATCAAAATGGCCTCGTCGATGCGGCCCCATCAATGTAGCCCTGTCAATGTGGTGTTGCCCCATTGATGAGGCTACATCAACATAGCATTTGTTACATTTATGAGGTCCCATCAACATAGCTCCATAATAAAGTCTATAAATACATACTTACTAACTATGTTTATGGAAGGAGATAGTGATAGTTGTAGAACAGCTCTTTTAGTTTTGTCATTTGAGAGTTAAAATATTTTTCTGAGTGCTCGCAACAAGAGTCAGAAAGTTTATGGATCTTTATTCAAGCAATGATGTACCTAAGCACACCATTATGAATGGCAATAAATATGAGCCTTTTGATCAAACCTTGTATCACTTGGAATAGATTAATGATTTATTTGATTTATCTTGAATTTACCATTTTCATTAATTACATGATTAATTAAGATAATTAATACTTTGATTAATTAACTAATTAAGATAAATAGATTAAACACATAAGTATGATCACTTCGAGCATAACATACAACGCTTTGTAATCCCAACAACGCTTAACGCTTAATAACCCAGCGGTGTTATATGTGTTCAAGATGTGTATGGAAAGTGTGACTAAATGCTTATGTTAGGATAGTTAGTTATTAATTAGAAATTAGATTATTTAAATTGGTTAATAAATTAAGTTTCAACTTATTATCAATCATAGGTAAATAAAATATAAAATAATAAAAATCATGTGTCCCACTATACAACTAAGCTTCACAAGTGTAGTTGGCAACACAACGATCATCACAGTTAGATTTCACCTCCAAGAACAAGCATACTTAGGAACTTAAGGTCTACAAAATTCAACCAAATTGTATGTGAATGCTTGTAATTCATATGATTGGGCGTATGATATACTCACCACTCATTAGCACTCAAGAGTTTTTTTATTTATTAGAGTTAGTCATTTAGTTAGTTCCATACTTCTCTAAATTTTGTAAGAAACTTTATCTTATTTTTTGTTCACTTAAAGATGAGTTTTTAATCAATTGTGAGGGTATGATGAAGCATCAATGAGGTAATTGCATCAATGTATGCCCATTGATGCATCCTTGTTGCTACATCTTAGGATGTATTAGTGCATGTGCATTTATGCTAATCCACCTATTTCCTATATAAGTATGCACATCAACTATATTTATGGCATAGTTTGATTAATTCCTTAGCCAAACTCTTATAGTTTCTTTCTATAGAACTTAGAAAAATTTTTCTTTTGAGTTTCCATAGTGTGGATTGAATTGATTATATAGAATTTTATTCAAGTGCAATATGTACTAAGACATAATTGCATGAACAAGAATAAATTGAGATTTCTTCTATTCATTATAGTAGTTGAATTAGTTTAAGTTTATTTTCTAGTATTTTACTTTGAATATAGTTTACTTTCTTATCCTTTCACATTTAATATTATAATTCATATGTAACATGAGTATGAACACTTCAAACATAATATATTAATGCTTGCTAATTCCAACGATGAATACTTGGTACATCCAATAGCAAACACTTGGTAACTTAGCAATGTTAGTATATGTTTAGCATGTGTACGGAAAGTGAAAATAGATGCTTTACATTTAGGAGAGTTTAGTAAATTAATTAGTACAATTAAAAATTCAATGCTTTTTTAATTAATCATTTTATAGCTAAAGAAAACAATGAAAAGTTATAAAAATAAATATCTTACACCTCAATCACACGTAGTCATATGAATAAATTAACATAAGTGTTAATTAGGAAGACCATGACTAGTAACCCCATGTATTTCACCATCTAAGAATATAGGCCACTTAGGTAAACATAGTCCATAGAATTCAACTAGATCATGCATACCAATTAGTGATTCATATGGTTGAGTGTAGGAAATACCTGTTGCTAATCGTTAAGTATGATAAAGAAGATTTATACAATTAAATCCTTCCTAAAGCAAGCTCTTATCCTTAATGACTTTGTATAACCATACCTACAAGTATCTATGGGTACACAAGAAGTTGAACGTAAATCATACCTATCTTCTAAGATACATATATTAGTATTCTCTTAGTAGGAAAATAATACTATGTTATATAGAATCGTGAGATTATAATCATATACAACAATGAGTTAGAATGATGATTGTAGAGATCATAGAGAACAAGATTTGAGGTATATTACCAAATCATAATGAATTCTGTACATGATGCATGATTAAAAAGATCATTTTTCTATCCATCTAGGATCTAAACCTAGTCCATATCACTTACTACAGACATCAAATCATATCATCCAAAAACTTACAACCATAAGATCATCATAAATGTAGGGAATATCATTACTTCACAATAAAGAACAATGAAGCATTTAATTGATTAACTAGTTTATTTTGAAGGATACTTGGCCATTGGTCAAAGGACTACCTTTAGGCATAGGTAGAAATCTTACTAGCCTTGTAACCAATATACGTATAAGAGATCTTTTTAGATTCCTAAAAAGTGCCCTACCTTCAAGCATGGATAAGATGCCTTTCTAGTGGTACCCCTAAGAACATTTATTACGTAATTATTGTGCCAACCTTACCAAAGGACTACCTTCAATCATTGGTAACATGTCTTTTTAGTGACATGGCAAGACAACACTTATTCAATAACATTCTTCCATTTGAAATTATAACACAAGTAATGATACAATCTTATAATGTAATGAGACTGATAGAAGAAGCTTAAAGAATCAACAAATTTTTTTCATGTCATACTCTTATCATTCCCACTTGGTTCTTCACATTTTCATTGAAGCATAATGATTAGATACTTATTTTAGTTTTATGTTATGAGAATCTCATTATGTAAATGGTAAGAGCCTCTTATTATTAGAAATGTGGGAATGGATGATGCAATTTCATTGTATATATGGTTAGTTTTCCAATGATTGAATAACATAAAGTAAAATTCTTGTTGTTCAACTACATTGTGCTTACTACTTAATACTTTATTAGAAAATTTTTTTAAAATGTACTTCAAAAAATGAAAAAAATGTATAAAGAATAGGAAAATGTATAAAAAATTTGGAAGATATTAAAGAATTTAAAAAATAATAATAATTTGAAAATGATCAAAAAATAAGAAAGTAGAGAGAATTAAGAAAATGCTATTAAAAATGAAGAAAAGTATTAAGAAATTGAAAACTAATAAGTTGTAAAAATAAGTTAAAGTACACATACCAATCCCTAATTCAAGATAGGGCATCTCCCCTACAATTGAACTAATGGGTGAGTGTTTGAAAAATAGAATACACATCCCCAAGATCATATTCTATAGGTTTCTTATTTATCATTCTTAGTGGATTATGTTTCTATTTATTTTCCCATGTAACATTGATGATAATCAAGTTTTGATCACTTGTAGATACATATCTTGTTGGATTAGATTGTCTTTCCATTTTAGAGGATTCATATATTTTGTCTTTTTTATTATCAATTTCAAGTTTTAGGTATCCATGTTCAATACTTCTTTTTGATGTATGTTCAAGGTTCAAGGTTTCCTATTGAAGTTCTTTATCTGGGTTCTTATCCTAGGATAGGAATTGATTAGTGGGTTGGATGTTTCCATGCATGTTTTGGATTTTTTTATGCTCTTATTTCTTAAAAATTTGGTTTCTTTTGATTTAGTGGCTATTATGTCTTTTTATACATATTTATTGAGTTTGTTGTGGCTGGTATAAGCATTGTATTGACATTTTGAACTTTTGGTCTACAACTACACCCTTCATTATTGTAAGTAATGCATGAAATTATTTGTATATGTATGCCTTTGTTCTCATCTTCCTTGAAAACCTTCAAGAACAAATTTCTAATTCCTAGCTTAGCATTAATTATGCTAACTCGTGTTCTCCCCATAATGACAAGAATATCCTCCTTATCATTCTTTACATTGATCACAAGAAAACCTACTAGATAAGACCAGCTATTTATAATGGCTACCACACTATCTACTTATCCCAAAGGGATGGTGTCTAATTAGTTTATGAGCTCTAGTCTTATGTTGCACTTCTTTAATAATGGTAGGTTTCATGCCTTATACATTTTTTAAGAGATCAAATGGACTCTTAAACCCAAGTCTAGTAGAGCTTTACAAGGTAATTTTCTAGCAATTTGTAGATAAATCAAAGGCCATCTAGGATCTATTATTTTATTTCAAATACTTCCTACCTTTTTCCAATTTGATACTATATGAGTTAACATGACAATTGTAAGATTGTAGTTTGATTATTGTCAAAGCTTGGTGATTACATAAGGATATGTAATAAGAGGATCAGTGTTGAATGAAGCTCCTACTCTACCAGCCTTCTCTAGACTTGTCCTAAAGAAAGGACACTTCTTTAATTTTATTCATAATTGTTTGTATTATCCTCTCTTTGTATACAAACTACTCTTGTTGCACTCTTTTGCTAAGGTTATGTTAATAGTTCTTCTTACATAACTGTGTTAATAGTTATTTTTCATGACTATGTTTTTTTTTTCACTATTGCTTATATTGCTCTTGTGATTTAAGGGTAAGCCCTGCTAGGGTAGTGTTATTGATAGGGTTATATAAAATTACCTTACAAATAAGATAATCTTTTATGAATTTTCATTTTAAGGAACTTTAAATTTAATACATATGCCCTAGATTTTTGCAAATGGGCCATCATAGGACAATTTCTCTTGGGATGTTTGTATTGACAAATAATACATCCACTTTCAACCTCAAAGTGGTTATACCCAAGCTTGAATGCAGGTCTTACGAGTTTAAAAACAAGCACCTAATGACTTGAAAAACAAGAACCTTACGTAAGAACTATACAAAAGGCATAATGTAAACTAATAAAGTATTAGCATTCTCATAATTAACCTCTTATGCTCCTATTCATGTCACAAAAGGAAAAGATTGATATCCCTATTGTAATTATTTATTGCCACTCTAAAAGTTTTTTTTCATATTGTCTTAGGTCTAACTTTAGGCTCTATCTTGATAAACCTTAAATGTGTAACTCTTGGTATAATAAATGTATGAGTATATATTTTTCTAATAGTATCCATTATTATTACTATTACTATTACTATTATTATTATTATATTTTAAAATTTAATCTTAGAATGAATGAGAACTACTAGTGCTTAGCCTATTCTAAAACCTAATGATCTTAATAAAATAAACTAAGTCTTTAATTCCTAATCTCCTTGATCCCTTGATAATAAATTAATTTCTTTTACATCTCTAAATGATAAGAATACATACCTTTTGTTACCTATTCTTTTATGAATTAAATGGGCTTTATCATATATTTTACATATGTTGGTTGAATAGAAATTTTCTTCTAATGAATAACCTAGGATGCATGGATTAACCTTTATGGCTTATAAACTTAATCTATGTAATAGAAAGTTATTGGAATGTCAACCAAACACATTACCTATCACAAGCTCCCTATAGTTGGAGTAGTGCCATTGTTAAATGTATTATTATTATTATTATTTACTTGCATACTTCTAACTATAAGTAGAGCTACTAACTTTCACAATGATTACATGGATTGGTAGGTGAAATGATTCTCTCTCTCAATATATATACAAACACAATAAAATAATTTTGAAAAAGAAAATAAAAAACTACAAATAAAGTAAATAAGCAAACCAATACACATACAATCAAATCAAACTAAAAGTATAGTTGAATTTTTATTCTTGTCAGTTAACATGAAGAGACTTATCTATGAAATAGAAGGCTAACCATACTTTATAGCTATTGCATCCATGCTAACTAATTATAGTCGGGAAAGGAAATTTCGATACCTCTACAACCTAATAATTTTTTCAACTTAAAATTTTTCATTTTTTTAAGAACAAGATAAAAGGTAAGTGAATAGGTTATTCCTATTATTATTATTTGATTATGAAAAAATTACATTGTTCCTTTATTCACATCTTAATAAATAAAAGATCATAGTTACAAATAGTCTACTAACTAGCTAAATTTGACCAATGATTGACTATTCTATATTATAGTATTATATTATATATTTATATTATGGGATATTGCTAGATATGAATGTTCATAGTTAAATAGATTATCATTCTAGTTATTTTCATCTCAAACTACTAAGAGTCTAGTTTGAAGTTATGAAGGATGAAGAGAATGATAATTTAGATTAAATAAATGTAAGATTTTGCTCTAAGAACTTTAGTTGTCTTACATATTGATGTGGACATCAACTAGACCAATGTGCCATCTCTCTAATGATGGTTCTTTTCCTTAATTTTTGACATGTTTGGGGGTGTTTTGAGTTTATTTTGATGAGTTCAAAGGGTTTCAAGGTTAATTGGAACTTATTTAGAGGTATCCTGATGTTCTAAACCTCAAGATAAGCATCTTTATTTTTATCCCTACTAAGACAGATGTTTCTCCTATAAGATAGACATCTCCCATGCATGATAGATGTTTCCTCTATAATATAGACATCTCCTTGGGATGTTTACTTTCAAATTTGTGTGAATCTTTATATTTTCAAGAAAGAAAAAATACTTGTGTTTCTTTTATTATTTTCTATTGTGTGTTCTTGTGAGAATTTTGTAGGATTTAACTTCAATTTGAAGGACTGGAACCTGGGCCTCACCACATCCTTAATTAAAATGTCTTAAATTAAGTGAAGATTTGAAAAAAAAAAATCCTAATGTTAAGACTAGTACTTATGACTAACAAGTATGGTACTCAAAATCAAGTTAGCAGATAAGTCGAAAATAAGATGCATCTTATATCCTTGAAACTTAGGAAATATGGATTCATACCTTGAGATTATAAGTCATATTGGTAAGGAAAAATCAAATCTTATAAGGGTATTTTAGTTAATGTGGAATGCACACTAAGTAACCTTCCTAATTAAGTCATGAATGAATAATCTTGTCACTCAAAGAAATAAAAATTTAAAATTATGATTTATAATAAATAATAATTTTAGGTGCTTTATTATTTTTTGCATTATTTTTCCATGGAATTAACAAAATGCTATGTGGAGGCTATGATAAGCACCTAAACAACACCATTTTTAATACAATTTATAAGTAGTATTTATAAAAGTATAATACTTAAATTTATATATATATTTTGCTAATAAGATTATTGTTGTTAAATCACATTGGTTTATATATTTTGTTAGGAAACTGACATTAATTAGAGCAAGTTGCTATCCATATCCAACATGATGACTATTAACAATGTGTATATTTGGATTTCACATAGATCACTAGTCATCTCACCCAACAAAATGGTTAGTGAGTATACTTTATGGACTTGATATAAATTGTTAGTTTTTTCCACCAATTTCACCAATCACAATAATTAATATGACATGATAAAACTAAAGAACAAAAGGATCCCAAGGATGTGCAAAGGATTATGTACTATAGATGCTGCAAAAGAAGCATATGGCATGTTACCACCTATTTCAAAGTACATAATAGTTAGCGATATGATGAGTTTGGAAAATATAGGTGGTTGTTACATATTCCAAAGATAGCTATGTTCAACAGCTACTCCAAAGTGCATCATTTGTAATTTTACCATATCGTTAGTTATTTGAAGTGTATTTACTAGTAGTGTCCTATATTAATACATGGCTTGAGTAATAACTTTCAAATTTTTGAATCCCTCATATCCTCTTCCTTTTAATTTCAAACTTATCCCACCTTTACTTTTGATATAATTATGAGTTTTGATTGTGTACAACTAGATATTGTATAGGATTGAGACTCCAACTTGTGGATGTTCCACTAGCTTTGTTGCTTGGGCACTTTCTTCAAGGATGCAAGGTGTGAGTCCTTGGCCTATATAGTAATATAATTTTTTCTTTAATTAATATATGGTATGGGACATGATTCTTGGTTACATCAATTATCATAATTGAATTCTCATGCTTTTTAACATGGTTAATGGATGATAGATATCGATTAGGAAGTGTTGAATCTAGAAAAAGATACTTGGTAAGCTCATTAGCTCATAAGTTTGTATATCTTTTGATAAATCATGCAATGGGCTACACCGATAGGCATGCATCAATGCATCCCCATCGATGCATGGGTTGATGTGTTAATGAATATGCATCAATGTAGTGTCTATCTCTACCTATATAAATTCATGTATCCTCCACATTTATGACATCATTGAGTCAATAGAGTAGCTAAGTTCTTGCAATTTCATTCCTTAAGAGTTAGAATATTTTCTAAGTGCCCACAATAGGACTTCAAGGATTGTACGGATCCTTATTTGAGCATCAATGTACTTGAACACTTTGATGTACTAACAATAAAGATGAGACTCTTGGAACTCCTTGCAGCACTTAAGAATAGATTAATGTTTACTTTCATGCACTTTATTATTCATGCACTTTACATTTATGTCTTTACTTAAGTAATACACATAATTATGATCACCTTGAACATACCGTTAATGCTTGGTAATCCCAGCAGTGTTATTACTTGGTTCACCTAGTAGCCTAACACTTGGTAACCTAGTAGCATTCTTAACAAGTTCAAGATGTGCACAAAAGGTGGGCCCAAATGCTTATGTTAGGAACTAGATTAAGACATTAGATAATTAATTAAATTAATTCATAATTAATTACTTCTCTTTATGCTTATACTAGATAAGATAAAACATAAAAGAAATAAAAATCATGTGCCTTAGCTTACACTTAACCATATAGAAATTCCCATGGTAAGACTTCTTGTAAGCATAAGACATTAGCATCCAAATCTTTTAATTCTACTAAGATACGTGGATGTGCACTTATACAAGTGAATCCAAAAAGATGACAATCACATCCTTAAGTCACTACCTTGATTATTGTGCATTTAGAGAGTTGAAGTCCATAGAATTTGACTAGATCTCTAGTGCAACACTTGTCATTTATATGGTTGGATGTAGGTACTACTTATCACTCATCATTGGCACCATTGCCAAGGATTTTAGTTAGCTAAGTACACTACATAGAAAAGATAGTAAAAACCTCTAACATCATTGAAAAAAAACTCAATGTTAAAACCATTAAGAAAAAGAATAACAACAAATGCATACTAGTTTTACACAATCATTGATCTGACTTCCTCTTACAGTGAAGATTCTCCACAATCATAGATTCTCCTTCTCTCTTTGATGAGGATATCATTAACCAGTAGTTATAATCGACTGTGGACAACCCTGGTAATGGGAAGAATACATCTCAAGATCATGGAGCCTCAAAAGGTGGTCACTAAGGCAAGAACAATGACAAGCACCAAGAAAAACATAAACATGATGACTAGGATAGGGACCAAATAAGATGGGGTAGTAGGCATTATTCTAGTACTAGTTCTTCTCCCTCTTCAGCTTCATCATCATCCTCACCATCTTCCTCCTCCAACTCTAATAGGAGAAGCAAAGGAAATAGAAATCATAATGAAGATGAACAATGAGATAGGGATGATCATAGATCCTATTGAGATAGCAAAGACCATGGGAATGAGCAATGTGGGGATGAACATCACAAAGAAGGAAGGCACAACAAGACTCATCATGGGGATCATGTCCATGATAGGGATCATAAACACTAATATGACTATGATGAGCCCCTGTTAACTACTAGAAACATGTTAAACATTTTAGAGGCTATCAGAATTCCAACCAAGCATGTGAAGAATGGCCAAATCAAATAGTTGGATATAAATAATATCCCCAAGTTTGAGGGGGATACGCTTCAGATCCACAAAATCATTTCCAAGCCTTCCATGATGCATGTGCCTTGCAAAATGTAGAAAATAAATGACAAAGGCTAAAACTATCCCAAGGATACTCATCAAAGAAGCAAAGAGCTGCTACCAATCCTTAGAACTAAAATCTATTTGGTGATGGAGAACACTGCTAAAGCTATTCAATGAAAGGTACCAAACATACTCTAAAGTATACAATTTGAGGAGGCAAATCCAAGGGTGGAAATAGGACACTCATGAGTCATTGGATGTGACTATCGATAGGTACTACTCTTTGTTGCATTGTTGCCCAACCCAAGGATACTCTCAACAGGATCAATTGTGTTATATCATAGATGGCCTTAGAACTGAAACTAGGAGAACCCTTGGGGTTTATGCACAAGGGAGAATTTCTAACCAAAGAGTTCATCAGATTCAAAGCCTTATTGAGAAAGTGGCCAAAGAGGAAGGAGAGCTGAAAAATGAGAAAGTGCATAGGAATATAATAGAGACCCCTCCATTTACAAGAGGTAGGTCTGTTTGTATGAAAATGAGAAGGAGACACCACTTGATGAAGTGGTGCAAAGGAAAACCTTGCCAATCCAAAAATCTGTTAATGAAATATTGGCTAAGGTTGATAAGATGTGGGACTCAGATGAAAAATTCCAAACTACTCTAAAGATTTGAGATGAAAGTAGATATCAAAGAGATAGTGGTCATGAGCGAAGGAAGAAGAAGGAGGCTAAATGTAAACATCATAAATCTAAGGACAAAGCTACAACAATATAGGAGGTTGCATATTTTAAGTTCAATGATGATGGGTGTGACATCTATCAATATGAACATCCTAAGGGCTATTGTCCCATAGTGTCACACTTACAGGAATCTAGGTTTTATGCTTTAAATCCTAGATTAGCAAAATGGAAAGCACCCATGAGGTTGCCTTATCCATAAGATAGCTATTGGTAACAATTTCACCAACAAGCTTACTACTTGAGTGGAATACCACCTCAACCTCATGAAAAATACCAATAGTGGCAACACCCATAGTCATGAGGGATGCCACCTTTAAGGCAGCAATACCCTTATTACCAATCAAACCTATATGGGTATTACGTTCAGTAGCCCATCTCTCCACGTGACTCTTCCAGTCACACTTTATTCCCACATTGCTATTACTCTTCTAAATACTATAGTGCACCTTTTCCAAGGGAGGAGTCCCCATTTCCCTACTATCCTCCTCAACACTCTTCCGCTCCTACACCACCATCAACTCCTCTACCACCTATTCCATCCATGTAAGGTAAAATACGTACCTAGCCACAGTAAAGAAACATTACAAGGATAGGAAAATTACAATGAGCTTCTCAGCTGAGTGGTCTTGAATTCAAGTCTTGCAAAAGATCCTTCTTTAGAACCAATAGTCCTACAAAGCCCTCACTAACACCTATGGTTGTTAACCCTACTGCTTTAACCTTTGAAAGTTCAATCAAGAAAACCTCAAACAAAAGCACTACAAAATTGCATACCATCATGTTAACCCATGTTGTCATAGATTAGATCAAGGTTAGCCATCTTCCTAGAAAGAAATCTAATCTTGGAAGTCCTCTTATTTATTTGCAGATCATCAAAAATGAACCATGCCATGCTCTTTTGGATTCAAGCTCTGGAGTTAACTTGATTTTCCAAGAACTATACAGAGCTTGAAACCTACCTTTAATAAAAAAGAGCAACATCATGTTAGAGTTGGCAAACCAATCCATCACTATTCCTTGGAATTGGTAAAAGACATTGTAAACACCATTTCTAGGTCGTTCTATCCTACCAACTTCCTAGTAATCTGTGTGGAGAATTGCAAAGGGGATTTCTCTATCATCATGAGGAGAACATGGCTAAGAATTATTGATGCTAGGTTCGAAATTTAAGGCCTTTTCTTGGAAATTTTCAAGGAAAATGAATTTGGAAAGATCAAGAAGAAGAGAGTTCCATGCATCGCATACTGTGACATAGGGTGCTATTACATGCAAAGATTGTGGATCATTAAAGTCATGTTCCTTCAAGCATGCAATTAGTATGCAAAAATAACTAAGATTTAGAGATGCATATATGTAGTAGCCACTAAACAAGAGGGTACTTAGTGGCTAATAACTGAGAATGAGACTAAGCCAATAATAAGTAGAAAGCATGGGTAAGTTGGAACAAATCCATTGCCAACTCTCTGATGAAAAAAGTGAAATTAGTTGAAAAAATTTGGATATCCATAAAACTTTCAAGCAAGAGCCCCTTAAGCTAAAGGCTCTACCAACAGGAATGGAATATGCCTTTTTAAACAATGATAAGCTGGTCATTATCAATGTCACACTTACTCCAATAGAAAAGAAGGAATTGCTAGAAGTTGTGAACAAATGGCCAACAACCTTTTCTTGGTCATATCATGAGCTAATAGCAATTGATCCAAGGATATGTCAACACAAAATATATAAAAATTCCTTGATCAAACCAAAGAGGCAGCTACAATGATGCATGAACCCAAAACTTAAGAAAACATCAAGGAGGAAATTGAACAACTTCTCAATGCTAGGTTCAATTACCCCATTGCAAATAGCGAATGGATTAGCCAACTTATTATTATGCCAAAAAAAGGAGTGAAGTAGGATGTTTGTATAGACTTTTGGCTATTAAATATGGCCACTTACAAAGATCATTTTCCATTGTCATTTGTGGACCAAGTGCTAGATACGATCTCAAGGCATTGTTACTATAGTTTTCTAGATGGTTATAGTGCCAATAACTAAATCTATATTGCACCAAAGAACCATCCAAGGAAAAATTCACAAGTCCCTAGGGAATCTTTACATATAGAAAGATGCCCTTTGGCCTATGTAATGGTTCCACCACATTCCAATAGTTAGTCCTTAGCATCTTCCAACAACAAGCCTAGAAGACTTCATGGATGACTTCTTTACCTACAGGGCTACCTTTAAGCAAGCCTTGGACTACCTAGAGCAAGTTCTTCAATGATGTGTAGAAACTAACTTGAGGCTTAATTGGCAGAAGATCCATCTAATGATCCAAGAGGGCATTATCTTAGGACATTAAATTTTGAACAAAGGGATCAATTTAAACCCAAAAAAGATAAGGGTCATCCAAGGAATAACTAGATATCTAGAGATCATGAAGGACATGCGATCTTTCCTTGGCCACATTGGTTATTATAGGTGCTTCATTGAAAACTTCTTAAAGATCACCAAGCCAGTAGTGGAACTCATTCATCTAGACCAAGGAATGTGAGCATGCATTCCAAAAACTAAAACTAAAACTCATAAAGAATTCAATTCTATGAGCACCTAATTGGTCCAAACTATTCCACATCATGACAAATGTATCAAATTATGCCTTGGGAGCCATGCTTACATAAATGGATGATCAAAAACATTTACACTACATTCACTCTGCAAGAAAAAGTATTGTGGATGCACAACTTAACTACACCAGCACTGAAATGGAGCTTATGATGGTCGTGTATGCATTAGAGAATTTTAGGCACTCTATGCTTAGATACAAAGTGTTTGTACACATTAACCACAGTGCCATCCAGTTCTTAATGAACAAGCCAACAGTGAGCCCCTATGTCATACAGTGGCTAGTAATCCTCTAGGAGTTTGATCTAACAATGGTTAACTAAAAGGGGACTAAGAATGTGGTAGATTACCACTTGTCTCAGTTGCAATGGGATAGCAATGAGGAGGAGAGCCCATTGTCAGACAAATTTCTTAATGAACTGCTCTTTGCTAGTGTTGCTAATGAGCAAGATCTCAAAGAAACAAACTAGTATAACAACATCCTATCCTATGTACTCACACAAGAGATGCCAAAGGAGTGGCACCATAAGAAGAAACAAAAATTTCTTCATCAAGCCAAACACTTTATGGAAATCAACAGTAACCTCTACAAGGTTTGCACAAATAGCCTAGTATGATGGTATGTCCCTGATGTAGATCAACTTCTAATCCTTTAGGACACACATGAAGATCCTTGTGGAGACCACTATGCTAGGAGGAGGATAATCATTAAGATCTTCATGGAAAGATATTATTGGCCTAAAATCTTTACAGATGTCCATCACTTCATCCACTCCTATGACACATGTCAACATGATGGAGGGATGATCACACATATGGATGGACCTCAACAATGGATCCAATCACTTGAGCCCTTCGATCTTTAGAGGATTAACTATATGGGTCCCATCAACCCCATGTCAAATAGAGAGACCTACATCATAGTGGTTGTTGACTACTATACTAAATGGATGGAAGCTGTGGACATCATCAACCATTTGATCATCTATGGTGGCCTAGTTTGTATAACAAAATGTTGTAGATAGGTTTGGTGTGCCATGAGCATTAATTTCTAATAACAGAACATATTTCACTAATTCCATAATGCTTAGGGGTTGAACATAAACTAACAACTCTATATCACCCTCAAGCCAATGATTGAGCTGATGATGAATCATGGTTTTCGGGGACTACGTATACTAGGCCCTATATACATGGCCCTATATACTAGGGCTCGTATACTGGGCCCCGTATACGCAACCCCATTTACACAATGTCTATTCTAGCCTATAAATAAGTGGCCCTCTACCACACCTAGGCATCTTTTAGTGAGTTGTAGCAAAGCCCTTGCATTTTGTTTCTATAGGACTTAAAATATTTTCCCAAGTGCATGCCTACAGTGTGATGCTTGTAATTTTATGACACATTTATTCAAGTGTGATGTACTTGGACACGCACATGACCGAAAATAAATATCGAGATTACTTCATCATTGCAGCATTCACTTAGTTTTAATTGTTTAATTGTTATTGTTAATTGTCATTGTTAATTATTGTTTTCTTAGTTAATATTTCATTATCATCATTTACTATTCTTGTTGTTAACTGCAAAATGAGTACCACTTAATCACGAGTATTGAAGTGTGACTACTTGGTAACCCAGCAGTGTACCTAGGATCTATGCTTGGTAATCCCAGTAGTAGTCGTGCATGAGGTCCAAGATGTGTACGAATGATTAAGGAAAAGATGCTCATCACACTTAAGCTAGCTTAGACTCATTTCCTATTGCTCATTAGTTTAATCAAGATTATTTTCCATTGCCTCTAGGAGTAGCATTAGTTTAGGATCACATCATATGCCTCACTTTGGACTAAACCATACATGACAAAGCAAACACTAGTCCACGTGGAAAAACAGTGAATTGCGATCAACGTGTAACGATCTAGATACCACAACTAGCCTGTCCACAGAGTTTGACCAGATCATGCATGAACGCTCATATTCGTATGGTTGAGTGTAGGGGTACCTCGCTGCTCATCAGCTGAGGTTATCAACAAGGAAATTACCAAAATACCAACATGAATAATTAGTAAATATAGGAAGGATTGAAACAACAAACTCAACAATACTCTTTGGGCTTATTTTTCAGCATGGAAAATTCCTATTGGGTATTCTCCCTATGAGTTCATGTATGGAAAACTTCCAATGCTTCTAATCCAAGCTAAACTTTGTACACTTTCAACAACTTGTGATCTTGAATTGGACTTAAGTCTAGCCCAAAAAGGAAGACCAATGAATCTCAATGTGCTAGACGCAAATAGATTAGTGCCCCTGTCACCAAACAACATCATGATTTTTGGATTTGGAAAGTAAAGTTTCAACTATAGGATAAGGTGCTCTACTGCAACCCCATGCACATGCCTCAATGAACAAAATTTTAAACATTATGAAATGACCCTTACATCATATATCAACCCTTTCCATTCAGGGCCATGATGATTTACCATCTTGATAGCCCAAGTAAAATATTTTTAGTCAACACCCAACAACTCAAGCCTTTGCTTGAACCAAAGACAACCAGTGGAACACAAACCTCAAATGATGGACATGCATGTTCAATTTTTTAAATCTCCTCCTTTCAACTTAGTCATGGGAGTGATGCTTGTCCATGTTGATATTATATAAATGGATCCTTAGTTTTTAACATTTTTGTTTTACATCATTTTTCTTACATTTTTCATTTTCTTGGATATTTTACAATTTTTCCTATATTTATCTTATTTGAAATTTTCTTATGTTTTTCTTTTTTTCTTTATTATCATCAAAACTTTGATGCCAACTACAAAAGTTGATTGATGATGATTTGTAACTTACATTGTTTACTTGATTACAAATTCCTAGATTTCATCTTGGGATTTTGATGTTAATTAATGAAACATTAATTTTTTTATGATATTAAGCAATGAGTCCATGTCGTCCACCACTCCATACAACTCTATGGTATCTTCTTGGTTTGAAAATATGAGGTCCTTTCTTAATAACAACTTATAATGAATTTTTGACCTTATTACTTTTCAAACTTGGGATGAATTAAGTGGATGAACAAGGGTGTGACTTCAAGGAAATTTTTCACTTTTTGTGCTTCCCTACCATCTGGGGTTGCATGAGTATTTTCATGGATTCTTCACCATTCCTACATTGACCAATAAACAATAAACAATGTCTTTTCATGATGTGGTTCTCATCAAGAAAATGAAAAAGAAAAAAAATGGAAATTCAAAGCACACTCCTTAGACATAATAACAAGCTACAAGCACTAGTTATGAGGCTAGAAAGACATGTTAACCATGCCTAAAGACACCCCTCTAAGTAATTCCCTTTCCACTTCTTTCTTCTTTCTTCTTCTTTCTTTGAAATGATGTGTGGTCTATGGGAATATTCCTATACCTTGGAGGGCAGAATGGTCTATGTTGATGTTAATTCACTAGTAGTGGATGGTCTTAATTCCAACTGAAGATGGAAGCTATTAGGTCATCTTAATTACATCCTCCACAAGGGACTTCATGTGACCAAATGCGGGACTCCATTCCATACTCTCTCTCTCTCATCTCATCCACCTCTTCTTCCCATATACCACCTCACTACCTCTACTTATGATTGTATTGATGGTTTCATTTTGTAAAAATCTTCATTCTTTGATGGTTTCTTTGGTGATTTTGTTTTTAACAATCCACAACCATTAATCATTGTTAGGGCCTACAAACTCCTTGGTTTGAAGGCATGCAAGGGCGTTAAGGGCATGAGCTTGCTATGGGAAGGACCCACTTGCATACTTCTTGGTTGGGATGGTTAAATTCCTTATCCCTTAGGCATTTTTCTTTCAAAACCTATGCTTTCCACCTCAAGGCATCTAGTTTTTTCATTCTTTGATAATGAATTTTCTCCTAAATCTCCTCTCCAAACATATTTCTAGCCTCTTCAAGCATTTTTCCTTATTCTAAGCTTTTCTAGCTTCCTCTAAATACCAATTTCATGAAAAAAAAACTCCTTTTATATGCTTAGTTTTTTATGTGAAATTTTTTTTTTCATCTACGTTGATGCATCCCCATTGATGTAGCACAAAAATAGTTTAAATATGTGATAGGAGTTAGGAAACTTTTCAAATCTTCTTCAAAACATCAAGGGAGTTTTTGCAATTTTCAAAGCCCATAGCCCTCCTGAGCTCATAACTTCCTAATTGCTTGTCTGAATCAACTCATTCTTTAATCTTGTAACTACTAGAAGTGAGCTTTATGTCATGGGGGCCACAAACCTCTGGTTTTTGACATGAACACTTTTGGAATTTTTCTAACTTACACATGGTTTAACTAATAAAATAATATTAAATATCACTAATTCACCTAAGTTAAACCTCACCAACAAACTTTGGTAACCATTAGAATAAAATAATTAATATACCATGATCACAAATTAGCCTAAGTGTAACTAGCCAAAGGGGACAAGGTATCAAAGTGCTATAAGTTACACATAAAATGCTAATCCTTGGCTATATTTGTGATCATAGATGGTACCAAGGAGACCACAAGAAGAAGGACCATCTTGACCATGGGAGAAGTAGCCATGAGGGAGAAGGGGCCAGTAGCCACAATAGCCCCAAGAAGGAGAAGCAGAAACACATACCATGGGACCTCTTCAGGAGAAGCCCAAAGTGGAATCTATTCACCAAATTCCCACTACCAAAACAAGACATTCTAAGCAAGACTAGGTGCTACGGCTTGGACCAAATCTAGAGGTCACCTTAACTAAGGCTTGCCTAAGACAAATTCATTCTAAGCAGGTCCAAAGTGTGGTTCTCTAGGAACATAACTTTGGTCCTTTCTTGGACTTGGTTCTAAAAGAGGTGAAAATACAACTACAAAAATCTCCCATGTGGCCCATCCTCATTTCCAATGGGGAGTGGTACATGATAGAGACTTACCTCTTCTGGAATAATCAACAAGTGGATGTCATTATGAAGATCAAAGATATCAATGTGTTCTCCTCAATCAAGACCATTGCAGAGGCCCTTGGGTTTCCTGACAGTGGAGAAACTTTGGCAAAAATATCTACAAAAGAGGACCCCAATGTCAAAAAGGAAATGATCTAGTAGTGCTATGGTGTGGACCATAAGAAGTACAGTGCACTCACTAAGGCAGAGAGGGTCCACTTCAAGATTTTGTCCTACAACCTAAATCCAATGGTGAGGCTAAGCAAGATCACTACTTTCTTTGCCTATGCATGGACTTCTCTAATCAAAAAAAATTCCCTGTTAACCTCCCCTAGCTAATACTCTTGGAGATTCAGCAAAGATTCAAGAGAATGAGTGAGGGATGAAGAGACTCCCCTTTCCTTCCCTAATCCAAAAAAATTCAAAAATGAAAGGAATAACCCATTATGCTAATGACATGCTTCGTCATGCTCCTACCGCATCTTAGCAGGATATGATGAAAGACAAAGTACCCACTAAGTTGCTTGAAGAGGGGTGGCCACCATCACCACCACCTACTTAAGAAACAACATTGGAGGCTCATGTTGCATTAAGCATATGAGGAAGCTCTATGAGAAACTCTTGCAGTAGTAGTAGGAAGGACCAAGAAGTGAAGAGTGCATAGTCTACTAGCCAGCATTGAGTCACCTCAATGAAGTCACACAAACCATCAATTGGCTAAAAGAGACTGCATCATTGTTTTTACCACAAAGGATGCAGGCACTCACAAGATCAAATCTGAGTGCTTGAGAAGTGATAATGTCCATCCTTAGATAGAAAAAATTCCTAGAGATCTCTAGGAATGCTACCACTTTCTCAATGCACCTGAAGAAGGACAAGGGAGCAACTATCCTAGTGATGTAGCATCATGGACAAGAAAAAGTGGTGGAGGTGGTGGCTAATTAAGTTGTAGAGGCCTTAAAAACTTATTCAACTATTGTGCTAGACATTGCTACACTTAGACACATGCAGGTGTCCATAGGAGCAAGAAGCAAGAGGCTAAGTACAACCCATCATGAGGAGGTGTTGGACTGACTAGTGGGAATCATGTAACTATTTTTAGAGATCTTTTATCTCCTAGAAAACATCATTGCTACCCATTTGAAGCTACTAGAGACCAAGGATAAGCTCATCATTGCAAACGACCAAGTTGAGGTAGCCACAACTGAAAAATGATGGTTGTTTGCTAAAGTTGCAGAATTTAGAGCTCACTTGGTCGATCCCGTTATTCTCATGCAAGTCATTACATGAGATGAAGCTTTCTCTTATCTTCAAAATAAATTAAAAGAGGCTGAGAATCAAAGGAGATGGTAATCTTTGATGCATCCTTATCAAAGGCTTTGGCCTTCAACGCTAATAAGGAATTGTCACAAATCTGTAAGAAGAAACTCAGTTTGATCAAAAACATTCATTACCTATGCAATATCAAAGAATAAAAGGACTAGATGGTTGAATTTGTGAGATAGTAGCAAGAGGAGATTGCCAAGTTAAACATGAATCTAAGAAGGTTTATAGCCAAAAATAGTAATTTGTCAATGGAGGAAGTCCATGCCCTTTACCAAAAAAATGACCATTGAGGTAACCTCATAGAAGAATGAGGTCCTAAAATTTGAATGAGTGAAGAATCATTACAGGGAATAGGTTGAGCCCCTCAAGGAGGTAAATGAAACAAAAGTTCAACTAGACAAGTTGAAAATGAATGAGGCCCTCCAAAAACTTCAACAAAGAAGCACTGTATGGCAACCAAACTTCAATGGATTAAATACCTACAACAAAGTAGAGATCTACCTAGAGGAGTTTCAAATTAAGGAGATAATAGAGTACATGGAGCTTTCCAACATCCATTATGCAAACTTGGCAATGCTAATAGCTGAGAGGCTGTAGTTAGATTTGGAGAAATAGATGGCCAACTTGTACCTCCTTTATGAGGTTAAGTTCAAGCATCATAAGGACACTAAGCAGAAGATGGAAACAGTGAATGTATTGCTTGAAATTCTCAAGAGTTGGTTTACATACAATGATTAGTTGCTAATAACCTGGTTAGAAGGATGAATGACTACCAAGAGTTGTAAAACCTTGTCAAGATGCTTGATATTGAATGTAAATAATTCGTAGCTTGTTTTATCAATGTTAAGAAATTGTTCCTGGCAATGTCGTATCTGTGGGACATCCCTATACCAACCCAAATTGGTGATGCCATGTGCACTATATATGACCCATGGAGTAAGAAGGAGAAGATGAAGACATTGTTGGATGCCTTTTTCCTTTCACCTAAAGAAACAACTATAGCAAGATAGCTACAACCACCACATCAACCTCAACTACCATTGCCATGAGAATCAGAGACTATAGAAGGTCCTTCAGCACTCCAAGAGCCTTCACCTCCTAGCACTATTTGATCTTCTCATTGTCTTTGATTGTTAGAGGATTTCAGCTATCCAATTTTGTAAGGATGATCAATTTTTTTTTCTGAACACCCATTTTTATAAGTATTTTCATTTTGTATAATTGAACACTTAAAGTTGGTTAGTTGAGTCAATCAGTCTATGATTTCATACCTTTCCAATTTTGTAAGAAGCTTGATCTCACTTTTGTTCACTCAAGATCAAGTTTTTAGTCAATTGTGGGGGTATGATAAATCATGTAATGGGTTGCATTGATTGGCATGCATTAACACATCCCCTTTGACGCATCCCCATCGACACATCATTTGATGCATTAACGCATATGCATCAATGCAGTGTCTATCTCTACCTATGGCACCATTGAGTCAATAAAGTAGCTAAGTTCTTGCAGTTTCATTTCATAAGAGTTAAGATATTTTCTAAGTGGCCACAGTAGGACTTCAAGGATTGTACGGATCCTTATTTGAGCATCAATGTACCTAAATACTTTAATATGCTAGTAATAAAGATGAGATTCTTGGAACTTCATGCAACACTTAAGAATAGATTAATGTTTACTTTCATGTTCTTTATTATTCATGCACTTTACATTCATGTCTTTATTGATCCTTGGCTTCTTAAGTGTGACTCATGGGTCTATCATAGATGAGGTGAAATCCTACAACATCTAATGCATCTAACTTGTTTTAGATTTCACTCATTACAAAGCAAGTTCATCTTATAAATGGAGTTGGAATTCTAAAAACTTCAACATTCACTTCCCATACTAAGAAAGGTCATCTATCTTTCTTAACCATCATTGTTATGTGTGGGAAAAATGTTCATAATTCTTTAATATATTTGAGAGCCATAGTAATCTAATTCCTCTTAGAGTTTATAAAGCCTTAGGAGCTTAAATGATTCCACAAATAACAAATGTTATTCAACTTGATGGGTTAAGTATATGTATAGTAGAATTACTTAAAAATAACCAATTTTTTCTTGATTAATACCTAGATTTTATGTATCACATAGACATCTTATTAGTGAATATGAAACCAACCTACAACATGCTCATATCAAGTATATTTGGTGCTTATTTTAGAGGCTTCTTTAATTCCAATTTTGGAAAACTTCTTCTTCTAATTAAAGAAGGGTTTAAACTAAAGGAATTTCAGGTAGTAAAAGAATTACTTGGTTATCTTGGCTTCATAAAGAATTCGCTAATAAAATTTATATTTTTCAAAATCTTAGGAAGTTATATACAATTTGGAAAAAGGAAGTACTACAAAATATATCCAGAAGCTGAGGTTATATTATGTTCTTTCCAGTCTGTCAAAAATCATAGCAATTCTAATCATTCAAATTTGAGAGATGATAACCTAAAATATTTTATGTTTTTGATGCTAACATTTTAACTAAACCTTCCCATAGATATTATCTTTTAAATAAATTTAATATCACATCAAATAGTTATGCAATGAGGAAGAGATAATCTAATCATTCACCATCATTCATTTTGGTAAAAAATTAGGATTCAAAAAATATACCAATTTATAGAGCCAATTTCTCTTAAACCATAATAGATATTTAATAGAAATGTTAGCTACATGTATCCACCTTTCTAGCTTTCTAATAAATTTGTTATCACTAAAAAATGTTGTGAAATGACTATGATATGATTGAAATAGTAAATATCCCCTATTCTAACCATTCAACTTCCAAGATTGAGTAAATAATGATGAATGATGTTGATGAACTGATCATGAATTAGTCAAATTATTGTTGAAATTATATTGATAATTCCATTATAAAAATTAACAAAAGATGCCTTGGATATATATATATAAGACACATGGGACAAAGCTTACTAAAAACAATACAATATGGCCCCAATAACAAAAAAAAACTTTAAAAATTAAATATATATATATGTGTGTGTGTGTGGATTGAGGTCAAAAGAACATTACAATTGCCTATCAATTTGGAAATTTCTTATATTTTATTAACTTAAACTATTCTTATATAATAAAAACAAAAAATTATTATCTTCTACTTTAAAATGTCAACATGAACATGTAATAATTCCTAGAGAACCCTTCTATCATCATGTGATCACAAACCCAAAAGGAGCACACATTACATCAAAGGATCAAAGTATAGATTTCATCAAATTTATTCATCTTGATCTCATCAAAGAATATAAAATAATAGGAATCATGGAGAAAATAGAAGATTTTTTACTTGATATAAACCTATACATTTACACCAACGACATTCTTCTTATAGAAAAATCTCAAAGCTATATGATAATACCTTACCTGTCTACCAACATGATAGAAACAACTTCCTCTTTGATGATCCTTGTCAAATTGGCAAAAATAAGAATGCTAAAGGAATCCTGATGATACAACTTACTAATGATCTCATCTATGAAAATGATAACATTTACATCAATCAGATTGCTTACTTTTAAGATTTTAACAACTTGCAAATCCCCCAATATGACATGTTCGTAGATTATCTAAGTTTGAACAAGAGTCTTATCACTAGATTTTATGATCTTTAAGATGTTGAACATAAAAGTTTAAAAGTAACAAAAATCTATCAAATCATCAAGCAAACATTAAAATATTATTATAAAAAATACAACCCAAAGAGTTTTAAAGAAGGAAATTTAGTGCTAAAAAGAGATAAGGACTTAGGGCAAGCTTGTCATCAAGGTATGTTTTCTACTCTGTGGTTTGGTCCTTAACAAGTTGTTGAAGCTCTAGCTCCCAATGTTCATAAAATTGTAGATTTGCAAGGAAATAAATTAAGTTGTATTTTTAATACATTTCATCTAAAGCATTTCTATGTAGGTGTTCTACATGAACACCTTATAGAACCTTAGTTTAACCATCATAATTTCATGTGATTTGTCCATTTTTGTGTTTACATTTAATTCTTGCACCATCCTTATAGGTTTGCTTTAACATATTTTAGGTTGGTTTTATCTTTTCTTTACATAATGATCTTTTAGTTAAAAATTCCATAATGTTTTCCTCATGTTATTTAACATAATTTAAATAATCATTAAAACTTTTTCTAAGTTGTGAAGCATATTTGGTCAAAAAATAATGGAAAAACATGTATTCTTATTTAGCTATTATAACGCTTTCCCTTCCATATATTATTATTAAATAATGATATCTTCTATCATAATTATCTATCATTTTGGCATGCTAACCCAACTATAGAATTAGATCATACTAATGGATTTTGAGATCATGTGTATTATTTTACATATAAATAAGAGGTATATATTGTAAATTTAGAGATAAGTTGTTATGATAACTAAGTGACTTTTGAGGACATGTTTCATTAGCCCTCAAGTATGATGATCCATGATTGCCTCATAAGCAATAGAGTGAAGTGAGTTCCTTTTCACTTAAGTCCCCTTTTTTATAGCCTTTCTTACTTAAGTGATCTTCCATGATGTCACCTAGTTTAGTATAGNAGATTTAATGATTCTTACAAATGTATTAAATACAAATGGGTTAATATTAAGAAGTAAAGTCTAGTCATTTCATCATAATTTTTATTTGGTATATAAGTGCATTTTAGAAAGCTATAGTTGTGTGGTGTGTGATCATGTATGTCATATTTTATGCATTATTCATTTTCAAATATTTTAGTTATGTTTTCATAACCATGTTTCTTTGCATGAATGTGATTTCATTGAAGGCTTGATGTTATGTTCAACATTTCCCACTCAATGAGCATTAACTTTTGAGAGATAAAACTAATGAAGGTATTGTTTTTCTTTTTCTAGTTAGTCACTAATGTATTGATTTTCTTTTTGATTTGCTAGGACAAGCGATACCCAAGGGAAAAAATGAGAAAGTAAAAAGTCATGAAGAAGAGTTTGAATATCAAAAACCATTAAAGGATATCCATAACTATTAATAATATTTATGCATGAAAAACACATGCCATCCATGCCTTCTTCCTAGAGAGGAGGAAACAATGTAAAAGCTATGAAAACCTATAGGGCAAATCAAACAAAGTTGGCGCCCTTTGGTGATTCTCTTTACTCTCAAATCTAACTATCCCATCTATTCTTCTTCTCCATCCTACACCTTTACTTTCTCTCCATTCTCAGGTTGCTATTGCTTGCTTATTATTGTCTATTGTTACTATTGCTTGCATATTAGTTGTTTTCACATGCCTGTTGTTGTTACTATTTTTGTTTGTTTCTGCTTACACATTGCCTCTTGTTGCTTCTCATGTTACTGGTTGTTATTTACCATTGCAAGTTGTTACTTATTTGTTGTTGTTACCTAATGCAATTGTTGTAACCCTAAAGTTGGTGCTACTACCATATCCTTGAAGTTGCTATTCCTGTTTGGTGTTGTTGCTATTGCCAGGAAGTTGTTGCCATCATTTGGTATTGTTGTTGCTGCTGCCACCAGGAAGTTGTTGTTGTCATTGGGTATTGTTGTTGTCAGGAGGTTATTGTTATTGCTTGGTGTTACTACTACCTACAATCTACCATTATTGCAACTTTAGAATTTGCCAAGTTTCTTGTCTTATTGCTGCAATTTTATTATTATATGCTATTATCTACTTAAATTATGTTTTCTTCCTTCATCCCCATATATTTCAATTAAATGCAAACAATTTAATATTATTTATTTTTTTTGTTTTCAAGTTGTTGTATTAGTCATTTATGTTTTTCATTAATACTATTCCTTGGCTAGCCATGTCTATAAGCAAGGTGCCCTAAGGAATCCTCTTATGAAATCATGCTTTTGGGTGTTTTAATTGTGGCCAAAGTTCTAGCATCAACAAACATAAGGTTACACCTTTGAAGTGGTTGGTTAATAGCTCCAATCTACATATATGAATTTCCCTAGTCATGCAACACTTGAGTTAGTTTCTCTGGGTAATAGTATGGTGGCTCTTCTCCTCGAAAAATGTGCAATGCCCTTGCTTAATTCACTAAAAAAACATAGTGATCCATAGCATGTTGTCATGTGCTCCCAACTAATGTCGATGGAACGTGAATGAATTTCCAATACCAATGTCTAATGGTACCCAAGTAAATTATCAATGTTTACTTGTCTTGATGGTGCACTTTTGATCCTAGGTTGTAATGTGGTTTTTAGGTGTTTAAACCATGATTTGGTTTGACCCAACATGATGTAATGTAATATTTGGAATCATGATTTGGGTTGGGTTCTTGCGGAATTTTGGTTGCAGGTTAATATAACTTTTTATTTTCTTTTTATTTTCACATTACATTTTATTATTTTTAAGTTTTAAAAAATATAACATTACTAGGTTTAATTACATTTGCAAATGGAAGTGTCTATGTATATATTATATATCACATTCAAAGGTCAACATGATTTTATAAGCCAGGTGAACATATTTTCACGTGATTTTATAAGCCAGGTGAACATATTTTCACGTTAAAATAAATCTCAAGTTAACCTCATTTGAGACATGATATAATGTCGACCAAGTAGCAGCCACCAGCTTAACAAATCCAAAACGAGAAAGAGATTTTCTTTATTATGTCGACGGGAATTATTGAGACGTTAAGTGACAAAGTGTTTGATAAAAAGAACTCGAGGAATATATTTGTGGATTTGCGTATGCGTAAATAGAACCAATAAGAAAAACCTTTCACCTTGTTCTGTAACTTTCTCTTTGGAGTGTAGCTTTTAAGATGCTGATTTCAAGAATGGGACCATGGCATCCTTGTTCTGTAACTTTCTCTTTGATGGAGTGTAGCTTTTGAGATGCTGATTTCAAGAATGGGACCATGGCATCCTTGTTTTGTAACTTCCTCTTTGATGGAGTGTAGCTTTTGAGATGCTGATTTCAAGAATGGGACAATGGCATCCTTCTTGTGGAGATTTTGTACGGTATACAGAATCTTATACGTACCCAGAGTCTTCTTATACGTACTTACTTTTACTTAAGAATCACTCATCTTGGTAAGGAGGTAGGTGGATGAGTAAGTTTAATTTCTTTTGAGGGGTTGTGGTTAGGGTCTAATCTAGATCTTATTACTTAGGAAACAGTAACCTGATCCAAATACTCACTATCAACTAATATGTATTATGTCAAGGTTATTATTTAAAATGATACTAACCTTTCTTATAAAATGGAAAACAAAGACAAGAAAAGAAATCTGCAAAAAACCTTAAAAAATAGAGCAACAAAATTGAAAATGGGATTCCACGTCCAATTCCCATCTAACCACTTTTATTGGTTGTAATTTATAATATTTTGAACTTTTAGTATGGATGTGTGTTTTTTTTTTAATGTTTTAAAGATCATTACAATGGACAACTAAAGTGGGCAGTCATTCAAGGAGGTAAGGCTTTTGCTCATCTTCCAACCTTTCCAAGACCCCACCTAGCAAGGATGAGAATGTGCCTCCTCCAGGTGATTATCATTTTATAATGAGCAATTAACAAAAATTAAAACAACTTTGCAATACAAATAATTATTTTTTAATATAATAGAGCACATGCCATTCTTTGTCAAACTTGCCGTCATTAGCACAGCATGTCACTTTTATTTTTTTTGGTCCCATTTTGAGGATGGACATTTCACAGAATTGTTGGAGGCTTAACGTGTTGGAGGCTTAACGTCCACCAATGCATTGCAAGGTGCTTCACATGCCTAATTAAGATAAAGAAAGAAAAAGTGTCCTTGAAGTTCATTAATCCAAGGTTGTGACTCGATGCATGCATCATTGGTAGGGAAGGGAGGATCGAGGAACACATGTTTAAATAATATAAAAAATGATTTTTGGTAGGTAGGGGAGGATCAAGGAACACATGTTTAAATAGTATAAAAATGATTTTATTTATAATTAAGGTGAGTAAAATGGTGATACACATTAAAAATAATAACAAAGAAGTTACAAGTTCAAGTTTTTTGTTTTCAAATTTATCATTGCTATTA
This sequence comes from Gnetum montanum, assembly GCA_015680685.1. NCBI lineage: Eukaryota > Viridiplantae > Streptophyta > Gnetopsida > Gnetales > Gnetaceae > Gnetum > Gnetum montanum. The sequence goes on along the minus strand of MNCI01016273.1, from coordinate 73,632 downwards.
AAACCTTTTAGAAATTTTTCCATAATGTATGCATCTCACATCCAATGTGCATATGCACACACATGTGCAGGCAGTAGCATTAAAGATTTCATAATGACCATTGTTAGGCATTCCTGCGTTATTTAAGTGCATTGTCTTGAATGAAAATTGACACTGATATATTTGAATTTTGGATATTTTTTTTATTATAAAATACATGGATTACATTCTTCCCTGTTAGCCTTCTTTATGAAAACATGTTTTCAGGTTTTAACAATGGCACGATAACTGCAGATATGGCTCTAGCTCCATTAATTGCAACTGATATATTTGTATTTTGGATTTTTTTTTATTATAAAATACATGGATTACATTCTTCCATGTTAGCCTTTGAAAACATGTTTTCACGTTTTAACAATGGCACGATAACTGCAGACATGGCTCTAGCTCCATTAATTGCAACTCGATTTCATGAATGTAATCAAAACATGTCGTTATGCCAGAACTATTTCTTAACCGAAAGATAACCGTCTTTGTCACTGCCCCACACCTTCGTACAAAAATTTTTATAATGACTTAAAAACTTGAGCCTCCCGTCACCGACCAGAAGGAAGAATACACTTTGTGGTACCTTGCTCTTAAAGTAAGACTATTCAAACTTTCATTCATTATGATTGCTGGTAGCATTTTTGAATGAATAACGAAATTTGAGGTTGTCCTACATTAATGACATTGACTTTTAATATTACAATAAGCCTTATATTAAATCAATTACATATCATAATCTCTTTAATTTTTGCAACTTTTGCATGGGAAATCTTTTAATGCTAGTCTTTTTTTTTTGGAATAAAATGTGTTAAAGTTCAAGATAAAAAAAAACGACTAATACAAAAGTGAAGATATGAAAATTTAAGTTAATATCAACAATAAGAATGATCAAATGGCAATAAAGAAAACAGGGAAGGTAAAAGCTCCTATTTATATATTTATTAGTACTAGAGAAAGTATTAAATAGCTTAAATAGATAGCTCTTAAGACTTTCTTTTATTTAACAAGAATACTATTAACCAAAAGATTAAAACTAGTGTCAATAAGAAGGTTATAATTGAATGTAAAGATTCTCAACATAAAATTAATAAGTAACAAGGTGAAGATCTTCTCGAAGTGCTACCATTTTCTTGCTTTGATACAAATATTGGTATTAAGCCATGACCATCTCAAATCCTTTTGCTATTTTAAGTTAAAGCATGGATATTGAAAAGTGATGTAAATTTTGTTATGACAAAGACCTTTCTCTTTTACTAACTAATTTTCTTTACCTATTTTTGAAAGTATTAATTGTAAGGTTGTATAGTTAAGTAGACAATTCTAAAATCAGTTTTTTCTTTTCATATTTTTAAATAATGTCTACTTAATATCAAGCATATGATATACTCAAAATTTTATTTCTTCATTATTCATATTTTTTGAGATCTAACACACTCCAACCCCTTGAAACTAATTTATCATTTGATAAAAAAAATTTTAAAATACATGAGGGTCTATTTGACTAATTTCTATATTTATGGTTGATTCATAAAAGTGATTTTTTATTTAATAAGGAAATTCAAAGTTTGTGGTTATATAACCCCTACCCACACACCATGTAGCAAACCAACAACCTTCTATGCTTTGGACAATTTTTTTTAAGCAAACCATATATTCATCAAGGATAGTGATACATGGTCTTGTATCGTTCATTTCGTGCAAACCATGCATGCATGCATAGTAAAGCATTATATTCATCATGCATAGTGATACATGGTAAACCATACATCCATCATGCATAGAGATACATTGCCCTTTTAAGACAAAACATACATTCGATTCTAGAAAAAGCCCATATATTAATCATGCATAGTGATACATAGTCTTGATCACTTGTTTTAGGCAAAACATATATGTAAAAAAAGAGATTTGAACCTTTACTCTTTTACTTTTTATGAGATAGGAAATTTCATATTATTTAAACATCTCTACATGCTTAGAGACACATAAGCATGGTTGAAACAATCATCATGATGGTCATAGGCTATGCTATGAACCATCCACACATGTATTTTTAAAGTAATATGGATAAATGTATGGTTTTTCCTCTTTTTATGACAAAAATAAAAAAGTAATGAGAAATAAATTAGAAAAACCTTTAAAAATTATGGTATTTTGAATAATCTTTTAAATATGATCTTGTTGCCGAATCATATTTTAAACATAGTTTTGTTGCCCAGGTTGTTTTTTGAATCATATTTAAGAAGCATGGGTTAGATACATCATGTCCCATAATTTTCCTCATGGATAAAAGAAGTAAAAATTTCAACATTGGTTGAAAAAGATGAAAGTAATATAGAATCTCTATAGGAGAATTGTAGAGAAATCAGATTTGTTGGAGAAAAACTAAATTGAAAAAAAGATCAGATAGACTATTAGGTCTAAAAAAAATCAAATTCACTCAAGAAACATCAATTTAAATCAAGCTACCATAACACTACTCTTGTTCTGACAAACAAGCCATTTGTCATTTGTATATTATCTCTAGAACGTTATACAAATTTTGAATCCATAAATAACACTTGCAAGGATGCATTTTATACAAAGGTGTTAATGAAGCTTCATCATTTTAACAGTAATATAGAATGAGCCTGTTAATTGTATGGGCAACAATACTCGTGTCTCGTTAACACGGACGGCAGCAATTTCCTGGGTTTTAGATAATTAAAAGCTAAGCGTAGCCGTGACGCAATTTTCATAGTCACAGAGGGTCCCAGATCCAAAAAACGATAAAAAGTACAGTTTAAGCGTGGCTCCGCCTGCAATCTCTCTCACCCGCAAACATAAAAGACGTAGGACAGACTAGGAATAAGGAACAGAAACAGGCCTAATAGTGCTCTTTTGTATGAAATTATTTTCTATAATGTTTCTGTTTCAATATCTTCCTAAGATTTCTATTTAAGCACACCAAGTGCAGACTTTATGTTCACATTCCTGTGTTGTTTCAACACAGGCAGTGACTGAGAATGGAGTCCAAATGCAGTGTTGGAGCTGTGGCAAGATTGTTGCTGATGTGCTATTGGCTCTTGCGGGCAGCAGAAACAGGAGCAGCAGCAAAAGTTGAAAAGATTGAAGCACTGTTTATATTTGGAGATTCACTCATAGATGTCGGCAACAACAATTATCTTCCGAAATCACTGGCCAGAGCAAACTTCCCGCACAATGGAATTGATTTTCTTGATTCAGAAGCCACTGGAAGATTCAGCAATGGCCTGAACTCTGGTGATTTCATAGGCAAGTGTTTTTTCTTTCTATTTTATTTCGGATTGAAACTGAAACTGCAATTTTGTTTAGTCAGTATAGATGTACATGTTACCAATTTTCAAAACATAATTAAGAAAATCATCTTTCATTAAATACTATTCATCAATCCTTGGTAAATGATTTAATCTACCATCCTGACTTTGTCAAAATTTTTAACGGGTTAGCTTTGCATGCTTGCCATGTAACTGCAGCACAGAAATTGGGTCTGGGGCAGCTCTCTCCTCCGCCTTATCTCTCCATTCATGGTGCCCGCACCGCCCGCAGGTTAATTAGATTAAGTAATTTCACTGGAGTAAATTTTGCTTCTGCTTCATCCGGAATTCTTAATAAGACGGGTGGAAGTTCGGTATGAAACTTTATGATTCCTCTGTTTTTGTAGAAAATCATATATGCCGAAGGATCCCATATTGTGGATTATTAACTCTGTTTCTAGTACAGAAACTAGGTCTGACTCTGTTTCGACCATGTAACTTTCAGAATCAAAGGATAAGTTTAAGCGAGCAAGTGCAATATTTCTTGAGAGTACGGGCAGTATTGGCGTCAGCCCTGGGTGAAGAGAAAACCCAACAACTGCTTCACAGAGAATCCATTGTGGTGTTTGTGGTCGGAAGCAATGACATATTTTCTTACCCAAGCATTGCCAATACAACAACTGCAAAAGATTTCTTACATTTACTGACTTCGTCGCTGAAGATTCAGTTACAGGTATAACATATAGTAAAAGTTATTAGCTAAGTGTACGTGATTAAGTTCAAGGGACCATTTTATCATTGTAAGGTGTTTGTTTTTGAGGTCTTAAGGTTTAAAAGAGGTTAGGTTTTGGTTCATCCATCAAACTTCATACTATATACTTTGGCAGGATGAGCATTATAGCCTCTTAGTGATGATTTTTTATGTTATTAATTGAGCTACTCATTCATAATCATTTTGTATGATTAACAAAAGATGATTACCCTAATGCTGCATATTTATCCTGCCAAAGGGTCATAGGAGGGTCAGAGATAAGTAAAGCCTAATCCTTTTTCAAGTAGCTACGCCCAGGGCAGAGCCTAGTACATGGGCAAAAGAATAACTTATTTTTAATTTTACTATGCTGACAAGATGATTACCCTAATACTCCATACTTGTCCTGCCAAAGAGTTATAGGAGAGCCAGAGATAAGTAAAGCATAATCCTTTTTCAAGTAGCTGCGCCCAGGGCCAGAGCCTAGTACATGTGCAAAAGAATAACATATTTTTAATTTTAGAAGAATGTAGTAGATAAGCAAAAGCTTAACCTTTTTTTAATCTTATTGCTTGAGAAACAAGAACCTATTTTTAATCTTGCCAGGCTGAAGATTGCAATAGATAAGAAGCAAAAACCTTAACTTTTTTTATTCTGAGAAACAAGAACCTATTTTAATCTTACTAGACTGAAGATCTCAGCAAATCAAGCAAAATCCTTAACTTTTTTTACGTTAACTTTTTTTATCTTATTACCTGAAAAACAAGCACCTTACCTGCTTACCACCACTCCAAACATTGTTAACTTAACAAGCAAATTATTTTATTGATTGACGGCTTTTGATTGATCATACATGCAGAAAGTATATAATGCGGGAGCAAGGAAATTGTTTTTCGTGGGAGTAGGTCCACTGGGCTGCTGCCCAGGTGTGAAGCTGAGTAGCAAGGATGAAGGGTGTGATAAACTCGAAAACGAGCTGGCAATTCTTTACAACAAAAAAGTGCACTCTTTGCTATCCAACATGAGTGAAGCAAATCCAGATTTCCTGTTTGCATTTGGAGACACTCAGTATTTGATGTCCCTTATCTTCGAACACCCAGAAAAATATGGCAAGTTAAATAACCGTATCATCCATTTGACAAAATCCGGCCAAAAAACACCGGCGAATTAATTATTTTCTAAAAGAGTCTCTTGGCTTGTAACTTTCATGAAAATTCCATGCACTTTCATTTTTGCGAGAAATTTATGGATTCATGCTGGATTTTCAAATGCAGGGTTCAAGAATGTGTCAAGTGCATGTTGTGGAAAGGGAAAACTGAACGCAGAAAGCGGATGCACACCCGATGCCAATTACTGTGGCAACAGGAGCGAATATTTTTTCTGGGATTTGTATCATCCAACTCAGGCTGTGGTAGGACTGGTGGTGGATAAATTTTTCAATGGCTCTACTGTGGGACCTCTGAACTTGACAGGTCTTGTGGAACGTACACACTGATCAAGATAAATCATCTTTGATGGCCCACCTTCATTATTCCAAAAGATTAAGTAAAGATCACTGTGCTGTTCTTGTCCGCAAGTTTGCCCTTGTCAGTTTATGGTATGATATTCTGAGTTTAATGGTCTGTCACGTCGTGCTTTCATGTCTGTCGTTTGGATAGCTAAGGTAGAACGTTGGTGAAGAACCCACGTTTTCAGTCGTTCTGTCGGTCAGTAGTGAATTATGATATAAATAGCTCTGTGTTTGTATTAGACTTGCTTTATGGAATAAATAAGCTATGCAAGTTGTTGGTAATTGTTGCAGCAAGATCACGACCTTGCTTTTAAATCACTTAGATAATTTTTTTTGGTGATTGCTAGTCTCTGCTGAAACCAAGGAAAGAATACCTTTAATTAGCTTTTGCTGATATGAATGAGCTAATTATGGTCAAATCTGTATTAACAACAAAACACTTCAAAAAAAATTGTAGTCTTGTAGATAAATAATGGCTATCTCTTTTAGCTATTTCTCAATGTAATGATGAAAATTAAAAGCTTTCTACTCACTTAACTTCAAGTTCTACATAGCTATTACAATAAACAAAGAAATTTTATAAAATATCTCCTTCTTTAATTTTGAGCTAGCTGCTACCAAACTTGCCGAAGATAAATCATGAAAGTTTTGCTAAATAAAGCAAGAATCCAAGATTGAAAAATTATTCATAAAGTTCAAAATTGCACAAAAGATGACATCAATTCTATGTTAAATTGATTCAAAATTGACACTTAAGCTATGCCATTCAACCAAATGACAAAAATAAGCTAACACTTAGCTTTTAGATAAAATAACTTATTCCAAAACCTATCACTCACTTAAACGTAGCAATGCATAATTAACTTAAATAAGTAATAAAAATTATCTAATTTTACTGCACATTGAGAGAAAACCAAAAGAGATAAGCTAAACCTATTTACAATGCCATTATAGAAATATTCTTTACAACCTTTTTCCAAGAAATGTGTTCTCTTTTTCCTAGATGTCTCTTACAGTTTACTCAAAATTTTTTATATAGTAACTTTTGGCAATCACAGCTATTGCAAAAGTATGGTTTAATCAATTTCACATTTTCCTCATACAGTTGCAAGTCATTGGATAGTTGTTCAACTTCCTGATAAGCCTTCTTTATCTTTTGGATCTGAAGCCCTTCTATCAGTAATTGCTAACCTAACTTCCCTTGTCTAAGTAGAACTTTTATAGCTTAAGTCAATGTAGTTTGCTCGGTGTTGTCAAGTCTCTTAATAATATCTTTAGCTTCCATCTCATTGGCACTTAGTTCAGTTAATGAATCAGTTAGTTCAATTAATGTAGCTTTTGTGTGTGAAGTTTGTTTTAGCTTCAACTTTATTCAAGTAGCCTCTCCCATTATTCTTGCAACCACCATCATCATGTTATCCAAAGTTTCTTTTTTATATTGAGGTAATACCTCTCTTTTTCCCCTAGCTATTCTAACCAATTCTTGAACTCTTTGTTCTATCTAAACAAAAATGACTTGATTTTTCTTACTTCTTCAATCTTAGTTCTAGTCTCCTAAATCCATTCCTTATTGTAATTGATTTCAGTAATCAATTCCTAGAAATTTAGTTGCTATAGGTAAAACTAATTTGGAGCTTTATCCCTTTGCCCTATTTTAGCTCAAATCTCATAATAGCTAACTTCTCCTCTCATTGTATCATACCCTGCTTTTTATTTTCAAGTAGCAATTCTTTAATAATGATCATAGCCTTAAGCTATTTATTTTAATCTTTGAAGCTCTTTAATTATTCTTTTAATCTAGCTATTTCTTGCTCATTTTGCATCAGGAATTCTTTGAGCTTGGCTATTTGATTATTAGCCACTTATCCCATATCTTTGATTAAAAATACTATAGTGTAAGACATATATTGATGAGACATCATTAAGTTTTGACCTTTAGTTTGACGATAATCTTCCTTATGAGGAATGATGACACTTGCATCAATTTCTAGCTTGGTTGGAAACTTTTAGGTAAGGATGATTTTTCCTTCCTTTTCCTTAACTTTGAAACACTGAGATTCTCCTTTCATTAAGTATCCTAATGGAAAATCTAAAGTTGTTAGAGTCAATGATGAGCTCTCCCCTTTCATCTATTGTTGGGGCTATAGTTCTTATAGTCTTTGTTACTCTAGTAGCTCTTGTTGTTGTTGTTGCTATTTCGAAAGCTATTATTAAAATATAGAGAGAATTATAAAAACTTTCTCTAAGATGAAAAGGGCAATGATGAGATGTGATATCGCATGCACCACGATATCGCATACGCGATATCGCGGTCGTCGCGATATTGTGTCGTCCGCTACGATATCGCATAGACGATATCGTGGTCTGCCACCAAATCTATAAATAAGAGGCCGCACTCCCCTCATTTCTCATCCTAGGCTAGAAGTAGCGAAGCTCTGGCAGTTTAGTCACTCTAGAGATAGAATATTTTCCATGTGCCTGCAGTAGGAGTTCCCAAGTGAACAGATCTTTATTCGAGCAGCTTTGTACCTGAACGCAAGTTGTGTATAGCAATAAAGACGAGCTTTGTGGATAAACCTTGCAGTGCATGGAATAGGTTTATTACATGTTATTTAC
>MNCI01016273.1:35205-46939 GCA_015680685.1 Gnetum montanum | reverse complement strand
CTTGCTTAGAATTTAATTGCATTTTGTCAATATTGATTTTGATGCATAATGTAATCGTATGTATAGCAAAAAAGAAAAATTTTTGCATCATTTACTAGTGATCCTTATAATTTGTATAGTCATAGAGTGGCCACAGCATCTTTGATTATACAAAATTATAAATTAAGAGTTTTGGATCACATAAGTAATTGTGATTAATCACATGTAATATAATAGACTTTATCCCACAGGAATTTCTATTATATTTAATGTGGTCAATCAGGATGAAATGTTGAATTATTTTTCTTAATTTGCCCACAGGGATTAAGAAAAGGCATATAATTCAATAGTTTCCTCATAAGGATATATGGATCAATTTGATTTAAAATTTAGCCCACAAGCAATTTTATGTTATTTGATTCATATCTTGCATGTTTTACATTGGTAAATGTGCTCTATGGTATTTCATCACATATATAGTATTGTGATTAATCATCTGTCATATGATAGATTTTGTCCCACATGAATTTCCATTATATTTACAGTGATTAATCAGGGTGAAGTATTGAATTATTTTTCTTAATTTGCCCACAGGGATTAAGAAAAGGAATATAGTTTAATAGCTTCATCATAAGGATATATGAGTCTGTTTGAATTAAAATTTAGCCCACAGGCAATTTTATGTCATGTGATTCATATTTTTGCATGTTTACATTGGTACACATGTCCTACAGTTTATAGCCTAAAATTTAGTGACATAAGCATGTTTATTTTGCAGCTATGCAACCTGTAAATTACTCTGACTTTAAATGTGACATTCCTGAATTGATGGGTGATAATTACAAGGTGTGGAAGGAGAGAATTCTCCTTCATTTAGGATGGATGGACATTGATTATGCTATCCGTAAGGATGAACCACCTGCGGTTAATGCAACCAGCCATCCAGATGATATTGGTCTTTATGATAAATGGGAGCGATCTAATCGTCTCTGCGTAATGTTCATAAAAACCAAGATCTCGGCTGGTATACGTGGATCATTGGAACAGTATAACAATGTGCGCGCTTTGTTAAAAGCTATTGATGAACAATTTGAAACATCAGACAAAGCGTTGGCCAGCACCTTGATAATGAAGTTCTCATCCATGAAGCTCACTGGAATTAGTGTTGTGCGTGAGCACATCATGCACATGAGGGACATAGCGGCTCAACTAAAAACACTTGAGGTTGAGATGTCTGAATCTTTTCTTGTGCACTACATCCTAAACACTCTCCCACCATAGTATGGACCCTTTAAGATTTCTTACAACACACATAAGTACAAATGGTCAATTAATGAATTGATGACCATGTGTGTGCAAGAAGAGGGTAGACTAGCCATGGAAGCGAAGGAAAGTGTGCATCTGGCCATGCAAGGAAAGAACACAAAACAAGTCAACACTAAAGGGAAGGGAAAAATCCCTCCACAAGTTGATATCAAGAAGGAATCTAGATGCTTTTTTTGTAAAAAGAAATGACACATAAAGAAAAATTGTCTTAAACATCAGAGATGGCTTGAAAAGAAAGGTACTCAATCCTCATTTGTTTGTTTTGAATCTAATATGGTTGATGTTAGTCATAACACATGGTGGATTGACTCCGGTTCTACAATCCATGTTACTAATTCCTTGCAGGGATTAGCAAACCTAAGGAAGCCAGTAGGAAGTGAGTCATGCATCTATTCGGGCAACAAGATGCGCTCACATGTGGAAGCGATTGGCACATGCAAATTAGTTTTAAGTAGTGGTTTTGTTTTGGATTTGGAAAGGACATTTTACATTCCTTGTTTTTCAAGGAATTTAATTTCTGTATCAAGGCTTGTATCATTGGGATTTTCCTTTAACTTTTCAGATACTATGTTCAGTTTATCTTATAGATCTGAAATAGTTGGAAATGGTACATTAACAGATGGTCTTTTTCAACTTAATTTACAAAACGACACTTCTTACACTTCTATGCATGTTCATGCTGGCATTAAGCGATGTGTTATGAATGAGGAATCCTCTATGTTATGGCATCGTAGATTAGGCCATATCTCCATTGAGAGAATCAAGCGCTTGGTAACTGATGGAGTACTTAGTACTCTTGATTTTACTGACTTTGACACTTGTGTAAACTGCATAAAGGGAAAGCAGACCAATGTGTCAAAGAAAGGTGCCAAGAGGAGTTCTGCCATATTAGAAATCATACATACGGATATTTGTAGTCCAGATATGGATGCATATGATCAACGGTATTTCATTACCTTTATTGATGACTACTCACGATACATGTATCTCTACTTGCTTCATCACAAAAATGAAGCTTTAGATGCCTTTAAGGTATTTAAGGCTGAAGTAGAGAAACAATGCGGTAAGCAAATAAAGATAGTGAGGTCTGATAGAGGTGGTGAATACTATGGTAGATACACTGATGATGGACAAGCACCTGGTCCCTTTGCTAAGTTTCTTCAAGAGCATGGGATTGTTGCCCAATACACTATGCCTGGTTCTCCGGACCAAAATGGTGTGGCAGAAAGAAGAAACCGAACATTATTGGACATGGTGCGGAGTATGCTTAGCAGCTCCAAGCTTCCTAAGTCTTTGTGGAATGAAGCCCTTAAGACGGCAGTGTATATATTAAACCGAGTTCCAACCAAGGCTGTCTCTAAGACACCATTTGAATTGTGGAAAGGTTGGAAACCGAGTTTGCGACATATACGCATTTGGGGATGCCCGTCTGAGGTAAGAGTCTATAATCCACAAGAGAAGAAGCTAGACCCTAGGACCATAAGTGGGTATTTCGTTGGATATGCCGAACGGTCTAAGGGATACAGATTTTATTGTCCATCACATACTACTAGGTTTGTGGAATCAAGGAATGCTAAATTTCTTGAGAATGACTTGATTAGTGGGAGTCATCATTCCTGGAACGAAATTCCAGCGACTGATCATGCGGATGCTCAACCCTCTACTTCAAGTACTCGATTGATTGTTGTACACAACACGCCTACAGAACAAATATGTGATGTACATCCACCAGTCGTTGAAGCTCCACAAACTACTGATCAAGACATAGTAGATCCAGCTGAACAACAGATACCAGTTCCTATTGAACAACCCGTTGATCATCTTGCCCCTCAGGAGCCTGATGAACCAACATTAAGACGATCTACTAGAATAAAGTGATCAGCGATTCCTAGTGACTATATAGTGTATCTACAGGAATCTGACTACAACATAGGAGTCGAAAATGATCCTAACACATTTTCACAAGCCATGAGTTGTAAGGAATCTGACTTATGGTATGATACCATGAAAGATGAGATGAACTCTATGTCCACTAATGGAGTCTGGGATCTTGTTAAGTTTCCCAAAGGTGTTAAAGCCATAGGATCCAAATGGGTCTTCAAGACTAAAAGAGACTCCTTGGGCAACATTGAAAGATATAAGGCTAGACTTGTTGCCAAAGGGTTCACTCAGCAGGAGGGAATAGATTACATGGAGACCTTTTCTCCTGTATCTAAGAAGGACTCCCTTCGTGTGATCATGGCATTGGTAGCTCACTTTGATTTTGAACTACATCAAATGGATGTGAAAATAGCATTCCTTAATGGTGATCTAGAGGAAGAGGTTTATATGAAACAACCTGAAGGATTCTCCTCTAATGATGGTGAGTAATTGGTATGCAAGCTTAGGAAGTCTATATATGGCTTGAAACAGGCCTCCTGTCAGTGGTATTTGAAATTCCATGATGTCATCACTTCATTTGGCTTTGAAGAAAACATCATGGATCAATGCATATACCAGAAGGTCAGTGGGAGTAAAATCTGTTTTCTTGTCCTATATGTGGATGATATCCTTCTTGCAACTAATGATCATGGATTTTTATATGCGGTGAAACAATTTCTCTCTAAGAATTTTTACATGCAGGATATGGGTGAGGCATCTTATGTCCTTGGCATTAAGATCCATAGGGATAGATCTAGATATATTCTGGGTCTATCGCAGGAAACCTATATTAATAAAGTTCTAGAGAGGTTTCGGATGAAAGATTGTTCACCAAGTATTGCACCCATTGTAAAGGGTGACAGGTTCAATTTGAACCAGTGCCCTATGAATGATTTAGAGAAAAGTCACATGAGCAACATTCCATATGCTTCAGCTGTTGGAAGCCTTATGTATGCTCAGGTCTGCACACGACCTGACATTGCATTTGCTGTGGGGATGTTGGGCCGATATCAGAGTAATCCAGGTATCGACCACTGGAAGGCTGCAAAGAAAGTCATGAGGTACCTTCAAGGTACAAAGGATTACATGCTTATGTATCGACGAACTGACCATTTGGAGGTGATTGGCTACTCCGATTCAGACTTTGCTGGCTGCGTTGATTCCAGGAAATCAACATCAGGTTATGTTTTTATGCTAGCTGGAGGAGCCATCTCCTGGAGGAGTGGAAAGCAAACCTTGGTTGCTACTTCCACAATGGAGGCAGAGTTCGTTTCTTGTTTTGAGGCTACTTCACATGGTGTATGGTTAAAGAGTTTCATATCAGGGCTTAGAATTCTGGATTCAATATCTAGGCCATTACAGATATTTTGTGACAATTCAGCTGCTGTCTTTATGGCTAAGAATAATAAGAGTGGCAGTCGAAATAAACACGTCAACATAAAGTACTTAGCCATAAGGGATCGCATTAAAGAAAATAAAGTGGTCATAGATCATATCAGCACTGAATTAATGCTAGCTGATCCTTTGACCAAAGGAATGCCACCACGGTCATTCAAGGATCATGTCACTCGGATGGGACTTGGTTCCATGATGTAATATGTTGTACAACATTACAGTGTTAATGAAACTCTATTCAGTTGTGCGTTTTCTCATACAGTTGCGCATAAAGTCATTAGAGAACACACACATAAGGTCGGACCGCGAATAAACATTGGGTTTGTTCATACAGTTAAAGTTACCATATAAAGGAATTAACTTTGAGAAATAATACATTGTAATACATGGAAGATACTACTCGCATTAAGAGGAACTATCGCCATGATTCATGTATTTGTTTCTTGAAAGTTGGATATTAGAATAAATATGGAGACCAAGTGGGAGATTGTAACAATGTGATAGCTTTGGACAGCAACATGACAGTTTTCGTTGCTATCCATTGACAGCTTACGTTGCTATCCTTGGCAAGCAACGTGTGGAAACGATTGTCATCGATTGCAACATATGGTGACAACTCGTTGCAATCCATCCGTTGAAATCTATTCATTGTTATCTTGTAATGGTCTCATATTTTTCTAATAAATGGTAACTGATTCCGAGGCCTTTTGGGTTCTTGATGGGAGAACAAGGCACGGGGAATCAATTGCAGTGTAGCAGTTCAGGTCCCTTTCACAGTCGCTTACAGTCTGCATACACCATCACCGCAGAGCGCCCGTGTGAAAGAAGATCCGGAACATTCAGGCATCAATGACATCAATGGCTGGAGGTCAGTTCGATCTGTTTTTCAAATTGATTTGTGCATTTTTGTTTCATGCACAATTGTAGATTAAGAGATCTGTTTTTACATGCTTCCGCTTGTGCAATCCGATTTTGATGCACTAGAGAGATTTCTAACACTCTTTGCATTCATAATCCTTGGATTACTTGGACTGAATGTCACCTTATTTACGGTATTAATGCTGCTCAAAAGTCTACCTTTTGTACGATTTTGGATAGCTTGAACAAAAGTGTTGTTATTCAAGACTCCCTTGGTGGTTTTTTAGATCTTTCTTGGATTTCTGGTCATCAAGTTTTTCCCTATCAATCTAAGATTGTTTACTCTCTTATTAATTCCATTACTAATATTTGGCCTAGATTCAACCATCTTTGGCAAGTTAATCTTAATGTGCTTGGAAGCAACGTATTCAGACTATTTGGACTACTCCTACTTCTTCAAAGATTCAACATTTTCTGTGGTATTTGATTCACCAAGGTCTTCCTGTGGGTGTTCGGCGCTCTCATCTGGGAGTTCCTGACCCGCTGTCCTATTTGTCACAGGGAAGATGCATTTACTCACTGTTTTTTTTCTTGTCCCCTTGCTCATAGCTCTTGGATTTGGTGTGGTAGGTTTTTAGAGGGTTTTCGACCAAGCTTGGATGAGGTTCTTTTTGGTGACACTCTGCATCTTCAAGGCTCTTTGATTTATATCTGGTGTCACCTTCGTCCCCTTATTCTCCATGCTATCTAGAAATTTCGTTGTAATGTGGTTTTTCAACGTGATTCTCCTACTAATATTCTCTCCTTGTCTATTCAAGGAGACATTGTTCAACAGCTAATGCTGCAGTTGAGCTCTTGAATTTTTTCTCTCCCGTTTTTCCTAATTTCTTGTAGTTTCTTCTCTTTTGAGGTGAGCTTTTCCCCTTTGGCTGTTAGTGTCTTCTTCTTTGAGACCTCTTCATCTTTTTTGAGCCTCTCTTTTATCCCCTTTGTATTATTTTCTTTTTTCTCTATTAATTAAATTTATTTTTTGGGGTCCGACACCCCTAAAATTGCAGCGTCTTGTGTGCAAAGAGAGTTACCTTAGTCAAGTCAAATTTTCACCAAATCCTTATCAACGCACGTAACTCGTGAAATGTGTGAATGACAAACTTGCAAGATGGTTTTGGCAAATTTCTGTGCAATATAATATATATGCATCATGACAAATTGAACAGTTAAGGCAGGTTCCACGCGCAAAGCCGCGGGCTTGACTGTTGAATGCATATATATCTTCCAGAAGCATGGAATGATCATCGATTTAGGGCATAACCAAGGATCTTCCATTCGTGCTAATTACACTGGTCAAAAAGTATCAAACAAATTTTAAAAATAATTTCTGACATGATCACAGAGAAATCAGTGTGCGATCTCATTTAGCTCAGCTTGAGAAACGCGTGATTTGAATGTACCTTTATTTGCTCAATGATTACATGATCAAGAAGACCGTAGTACGATTTGATGATCCAAAGCAATAATAACATCTGGTCTAATGCAATTTAATTTAAAGTAGAGTACGTAGTGAATCCAACTACGGCTGTTTTGGCGTTTTGCTTTTGTCATACTCAAGATTTTATGAGTTTATCATATCGCAACACGGCATCTAGTCAGAAATAATAGGTATGCAGAAAGCCACGTAAAAGGACATGGCACGAGCTTTATGGAAAATTTGATAAACAATGTCAACTAAAAAACTTAACTCAAAAATGTATTTTGTAAATAAGGAACCTTAACCACAAGACCATCCAATTAGTTACAACCATTTATCTTCTTCCGTAAACATATTTAAATAATCCTATTTGTGCTGCCATAACTTAGAGTAGTGGTGCTTGAGTGGTGGGATCATTAAAAAAGTGAGCAGAAAGCTATGTAATAATAGGTTATAGTGGGTTTAATTTACTTTGTACGGAAGTAAATGTTGGTACATAATGTTTATCACAATTCATCTTATGTAGAGTTTTTTGTTGACATTTTCTGAACTCTATTTGTGAATAAAAAATTTCATCTTTTAGTAGATAATAATTTTCTTAATTTTAAAGAAAATTTTTTCTTATGTACTATCTATTCAAACTAATAAATACTTCCTATAGTAAAGGTAAAACTATTCATAAAAGCTTTTGTCTTTCTTCATTGCCATTTGATCATTCTTATTATTTACATTATCTTCATTATTCATTTCTTCAACTTTAGATTGTTTTTTTTTTCCTATCTTCAATTTCAACACATTTTTCCTTTTCCTCAACATCTTTTCTCTGGAGTAGAAAACAACAAACATTAAAAAAATATCCTTCGCAATAATAAAAATTCTAAGAATTAGGAAGATTTTAATATATAATTGGTGAAATGTAAGTCTTTATTCTTGATTGCAATACTAATTTCTCTTTATAATTAAGAAGATTAATTTTGAAAAAAAAAATGCCTACAAGAACTAAATGGTATAGAAATAGATTCTATATGCTAAACAAGACTACAAAGACTAACAATTTCCTTCTCATATCTCTTTAAAAATAAACAAAAGATTAAATAGCTCAATAAGACATGGAACTTTAAAATATTCTTTAGATTGAACATCAAAATCAAGAGTCTACTTACAAATGATCAACATTGCATGCCTATGTATAAAAGCTCCTATATCTAAGACATGTTACACAATTGAAGCATTGGCTAGCCTAACAAGTACCAAAAAAAAAAAAAATCAAAATAATATCTTACCTCAATGACTTGAGCATCCTACTTTATTACATCATTTAACTGTGAATCAAAACTTCGATTATGAGGTAGATAATTTGAAATTTGAATGAACACATATCATGATGTAAGATTAGCTACTAGTGACCCATACACATCATTAGAGAGAACAAAATCATATGTCTTAGTTGCATCATAATCACTAAAAGAAGACATAACACTTATTTACTCATCACCTTGTAAATTTGCATTTTGAGAATTAAAAAAAAATTGCATTAATAGAAGATGTACAAATTTTAGCATAAGTTGAATAATTTGAAAGTAATTTAGAACTCTTCATAGGGGAATTCTAGAAAGATCAAATCTACTAGAGAATAGAGAAAGAGAAAGAAATGTAACAACCCAAATTCTTAGATGCTTAAGTTAGTGCCCTTATGTCATGTTTATATTTCTTGATGCTTTGGTTGTGTATGTGCTAGTTAGTTGGATTTCAAGTATTGTTTTCCTATGCTCATGTATATTTAATTTTATGCATAATTATTATTATTCAGCTAGTGTGCACTAACCTAGTGGATAAGTTTAGTAGGCTTTTCATGGTGGCTATGGATAAGGCATGTATGGCATGTGAAGACATGATAAAATTTTTATGTGTATGGTATTTTTTTAATTGAAATATTTATTTAGTACGTGATNAAACTAACAAGGGACTTTGGCAATAGGACAATGATAGAATATGGAACAATAATAAACCTCCAAATTTAGTGAAATAGTTGCAAATACTTAAACAACATGAAAGAAGCTCCAAACACTAGTCAANAGATTTCAATTTTTCTATTTAAAATCCCACATTCTATTCTTTTGGCTACTTTGGCATTTAGTTTACTTTGACTTGAAAGCATTGCCAAAATAGAGACTGATGGTGGTATTACAAAGCTTTGCTAGTTTGAGTGCACATAGAGCATGTGTGTGAGTGGTTATGTTCATGTGTTTGTGATTCAAAGTTTCACTTGATTTCTAGGCAAGACATCTTAGCATTGTCTATGTCATATTCTAGTTCGCAGGTTTTGTGCATTTTTAGCATGGAGAGATTTTGACTAAAACTTTATGAATAATGTGCATTTATGGTTTGGACAAAGTATTGCTTTACATGTATAGATTCATCTAATTTCTATGTTACAATCACATATTCCATTTTTCTAAATTTCTATTATTTTCAATGATTTCGGGAGATTGGGATTTTTTGACAATTTCATGATTCAACTATTCACAATTGGGTAGCTAACCCTATTTTGTTAGGACAAGGCTAGAATAATGTTGATGAGTTATTTTATGCTTTGATATTATGCATTTACCTTTCATTTTAATGTTATTAGAATCATTTTATCTTAGATCTATATTGATTCAATTCATTTTGCCAAATTTCAAGTTTTTCCACAATTTTTGAGTTTTTTTTTTGACTAGTGTTTGGAGCTTCTTTCATGTTGTTTAAGTATTTGCAACTATTTCACTAAATTTGGAGGTTTATTATTGTTCCATATTCTATCATTGTCCTATTGCCAAAGTCCCTTGTTAGTTTGAGATTGTTTGAAAGTCATTTCATGTTAATTTTTGCATTTCTTAATTTTTGTGCTAAAACCATAAGTTGTGGTTAGGTTATGATTTCCCATTATGAATCATGATGAGGTCATGATCTACCCAAAATACTTCATTTGCATTTTAATCTCTATTTCTTGAAACCTTGTAATTCCACAAGTTATGATCAAGTTGTGATCTCCTACGAAAAGTCATAGTCAAGTATTGTGAGCTATTTTTACCATTTCAAGTGCTTTCTTGTCAATCATGGGCTATGGTCTAGTCATGGTATTTCATCACATATCATGGTCAATCCATGATTAAGTCATGATTGAGCTAAATTTATTATAATTTTTGTTGATCGTTTTTCTAAGTAAACCATGAGTCATCTTTAGGTCATGATCTGATACCATACATTGTGGTCTCATAATTTAGCCAATTTTAGGTTCCTATGGCTATTGGAGCTTAGTTTGATACATTTGAGTATCTTTGAATGTTATTTGATATTCTTTGGTTAGTTTGGCATATGTTGGATTGTTGGATTCAACCTTGGAATTGATTGTTAGACCATGATGGAGTTTTCAATCATTTGAACTTGTTGGTTTATGTGTCACATCCCTCCACCATCAACGTTTGGTGTGTATATGTTTCAATGCTTAAGTATTTATTATTTTTTAGATGTTAGCATCAAGTTGGATGGAAAGTTTGAAATGGACTCCCTAGAGATGTTTGGTGTTTGATGTCCCACTAGGATGCATTAGTGTACCTCTCATTATAGGCTCCATCCTGTAGCAGAGGGTGATCCATAGTTCATTGTGTTGACCTTTCAATATGTCAAAACCTTAAAGAAAATCAAGAAAAAAGTACTTTGTTGTGGATGATGTGCTTATAGGTCATGAATAAGAACTTTACATCATGAACAAGGACTCAAGGAAGCATGGCACTTCAGAGGTAAAATGAGAGCTTGGACAAGTACAAAGACTACAAGCTAAACGAAGATGCTCCAAGGATTGAGAGAAAGCTAAATCAATAAGAGAAAGCCTAGGAACAAGAGCTCAAAAGTTGAGAAGATTTCTCGAATGAACAGAAGACATCTTGGCTAAGAAAAAATCAATCATAGGAAAATGTCTTCCAAAAATAGAAGACATCCCCTTTGGAAAGAAGACATCTCCCTAGAGACATCCCATTCTTAAAGGAGACATCTCCCTAGAGTTGAAGTCGAATACAGAAAGATGTTCCAATCTTGAAGGAGACATCTACGCTAGCCATTAAATAGCCATTACACTAATTCCAAGGTGTTTTTAGAAACTCCAAGGCTATAAGTAGACTCCAAACTCCTGGAAATAGAAAAAGAATGGTAAACATCAAAAACATCATTGTCTATCTTATGTTGTACTTGTGTACTTAAATTGTCACATCATTTGTTAAATTTTTTGTGTAATTTTGCTTAATTATACAAGGAATTTATAAATTGAGCTATACTCTCTCCTTGTGATTCTTTTTCTTTTCTTACTACCTTGAGGGGTTGATGTGCTTCTTATGAGAAGGCATCCTTTTAAAAGCTTGTTGAGATCCTACAGGATTGAGTTTTTTTGCTACATCAAAACACTCCAGAGTAAAGCTCTATTTTGTATAGGTTTTGGGATCCTTTAAACCACTCTTGAACTTGTTGGAACCTTACGGGGTTGAGAGTTGTCATAGCGATGAAACTCTCCTTAGCAGGGCTCAAACTTTGCAAAGGTTATGATGTCCTCTAAATCACATTTTGGAAGAAACAAAGTCTGGAGGTGTGCAATGAATCTACCCTTCGAGTGTGGACTACCCAAGCTAGGGAACCACGTAATTCTTGTGTTTTATGTAATAGGTGTTGCTTGAGAATTGGTGAACTTATTCATCGCCCCCCCCTCGCCCCTCGCCCCTGTGGCCATCTCCCCCCTCCTCCCTTGCCTTGCCCCAC
>MNCI01016273.1:15359-35158 GCA_015680685.1 Gnetum montanum | reverse complement strand
ACACAAAACTAGAGACTAAAATGAGTGTTATCTTTCCTTATAAGGAAGATGATCCTTAAACTAGAGGTTAAAAGCTAGTAATGTTCTATCAAGATATGTTAAAGGCTATAGCTATTTTAATTAGGGATATGGGATAGGTGGTTGATAGTCAAATAGCCAAGTTCAAAGAATATTTAATGTAGAATGAAAAAGAAATAACCAAGTTGAGAGAAGGGTTGAAAAAGCTACAAAGATAAAAATGAAAAACTTAAAGCTACAACTATTATTAAGGAGCTATTACTTGAAAATAAGGAATAGGCTATGTAATAGTTAGAAGAAAATCTAGCTATTGTCAACTTTGAATAAGAACAAGCGAAGAAGAATAAGGCTCCAAATCATTCTTAGTTTCTATAGCCAAATTTTCAACAATTGATTATTGAACTTAGCTATAATAAAGAATAGATGTAGGAATTCAAACTAAGATTGAAGAGGAAAATAAGAACCAAGCCATTTTTAGTTAGATGAATCATAGAGCTTAGAATTTGGTTACAATGACTACTAAAAAAAGAGGAGCATTGTTGTCATATAAGAAAGCTTTTCTAGATAATATTATTATGGCAGTTGCAATAATTATGAAAAAGTTAAATCAAAAGAAGTTAGAGTTGGAATAAATTTGTTCAACCATAGGATCTACCCTAAATTAGCTAACTCACTCATTAATTGAATTAGGTGCTAACAAAGCAAGAGCTAGAGATATTACTAGAAGACTTAACAACACAAAGCTACCTACATTAAATCAACCCATAAAAGTTTTACTCATTCATGGAAGATTAGCTCAACAATTACCAATAGAGGGGCTCTAGATTCAAAAGATAAAGAAGTTTTATCAAGAAATTGAGCAACTATCTAATGGTATGTAGCTTTATGAGGAAAATTTAAAATTAATTAAGCAATGATTTTATAACTATTGTAACCACCAAAATCTACTATATAAAGCTTTGAGTAGATTTGTAAAAGGAGGATATAGAGGAGAACACTTTTTGAGAAAAGCTTGTAACAACAACTATGATAATGATATTTTAAATAGGTTTAGCTTATCTCTTTTGGTTTTCTCTCAATTAGCATTAGAAATATATAGATTTCTTTACTTGTTTATCTTAATTTTTGCATAGCTATATCTAAATAAAGGATTGGTTTTTAAATAAGTTATTTTTTCAAGATGCTAAGGTTTAGCTTATTTTTCTTATTCACATCGAATGAGATAGCTTCTCTAAGTATCAATTCTAAATGAGTTTAACATGAGATTTATGTCTTCTTAAATGTAAATTTTGACTTTATGAATAATTTCTTAATCTTAGGCTTCCACACTATTTGGCATAACTTTTGTGAATTTATCTTTAGGAAGTTTATCAATGAATAGCTCAAGTTGAAAGAATGACATATTCCATAAAACATGTTCATTTACTATCATAGCTATGTAGAATTTAGAGTTAATGAGTGAAAAGGTATTGATATTCATTGTTTATGTTAAGAGTTAGTTAAAAGAGGATGCTAATAACTATAAATGAGAAAACACTTTCTTTGAAGTATTTGATCATTAATATAGATTTAGCCATAATTGGTTCATTTGAATCAACAAAAGCTATTTGGGGGTATCCATGCCTTGGAGGAACCATAGACCAACAACCACATAATGATCAAATACTTTAATCATCATTTTCTCACTTTAATTAGTTGTGATCAATGTGTATGGTTTAAGTTAGAGTAAGATTTCTGATATGATGATGTTATGTTGTTGTAATAATGGTAAGATGAAACATGGTAATTAATTATTTAAACTAATTATCCTAATGAACAGTGGAAGTAAATCTTGTACTAACCTAGTAGTGTTAAATATCCACTCCCAACCTTTCTTGCATATTCTAGGCTCATGTAATTACCACTAAGATTACCAAGTAATATCACTACTAGTTGTACCAAGTGACATCACTACTAGGTTACAAGACAATATATTATATGCTTGAGATTGATCATATTATTCTGCCAAGTTACTAATATGTGATGAAAACATAAATGACATTAGAAATATAAAGACTTATTCTAAGTGAAATACTCAAATGACCTGAAATATTCTCCTCAATCTTTATTTTTGGCCATGGAACATGTCCAAGTACATTCCACTTGAATAAAGATACTATGCAACTTCAAATCACACTACAAACACTCATAAACTAGTTTTAAATTCATAAAAAACTATAAGAATCTAGCTAAATATGGACTAAAAATGAGCATTAAGTATAATCATTGGATAATATTTATAAGCATTTCCTACTCTAAATACATTACATCCATGATATTATATGAAAACATACAATATCATAGGCATGATGTTGCATTTGACTTATACAATGTTCATCATACCTCCATGACTAACTAAAAATTTATCCTTGAGTTAAATAAAAGTGGGATAGACTTTGTTACAAAATTATGTAGGTGACTCAATTGGTTGACTAACTAACATACTACATAGCTAACTTGACTTAAGTACTGATGGGACGCGATATCGCATGGGCCGCGATATTGCGTACGCGATATCGTGTCTGCCGCGATATCACATCCCCCACGATATCGCCTACGCGATATTGTGTCTTCCCTTGCAATATCACGTATGCTATATCGCAATCCACTGCAATGTCTATAAATAAGAAGCAGCTCTCCCTTGTTTCATAACATAGTTTAGACAGTAGCGAAGCTTTGGCAGTTTGATCCCTCCAGAGATAGATTATTTTCCAGTGTCTGCTCGTAGTGTGGTGAATGTACTTGTACGACATCCTTTATTCAAGTGTGATGTACTTGGACACGCACATGACTGGAAATAAAGATCGAGATTTCTTCATCATTGCAGCATTCACTTTGTTATTTATTTATTTAATTGTTATTTACTGCTTTCTTAGTTAATCTCTCTCACTCTTATCTCCTAGTAACCTGGAATGAGTACGACTTAATCACGAGCATTTAAGTGTGACTACTTGGTACCCCAGTAGCATACCTAGGCCATGCACTTGGTAATCCCAGTGGTAGTCGTGCACGAGGTCCAAGATGTGTACGGATGATTAAGGAATGGATGCTCATCGCACTTAGGCTAGATTAGATTCTCTTACCCTTTTCCTTCTAGCTTAGCTTAGTTAATATTATTTTCCATTGCCTTCAGGAGTAGCGTTAGATTAGGAACACATCATACACCTCACTCTGGACTAAACCATACGTGACAAATATAATACTAGTCTAGGTGGGAAGACAGTGAATTGTGACCTAAGGATAACTATCTAGGTTCCATAACTAGTCCGTCTACGGAGTTCGACCGGATCAGGTGTGAAAATGCTTGTATTCATATGGTTGAGTGTAGGGGTATCTCGCCACTCATCATTCGCGTGTTGCCAGGGATGGTGCTAGTTATCTAGATTAGTTATATCATACAAGGTCACTATATAGGACTTAACGATATATCTCTTAGGAAGAAGAAATAATTATTAAAAGTCACAAGTAAATTCACACATATTTCATAACAATGCCTCTCCTACAAGAACATGATAATGCCACACTTAGTGAGGAAGTTCATTGGAGAACCAACGAACTATATGACGATGAAGATTGGAGTATACAACCTAAAGTGGGAGTTTCTTATAAACATGAACAAAAACAACATCATCCTAACACACGAAGGCATAACTTACAAGATGATGATGAACCCCCACTAGCCACTACAAGCCTAACACAAATATAAGAGGCTATTCAAATCTTCCATAGGCATCGTAAAGAGAGCTGTCTACCTAGGCTCGATTTAAAAAACTTTTCTACATTTTCAGGAGGCTATGACTTAGATCTGTATCAACATTTACAAGCCTTCTATGATGCCTGCAAATGGAACAACATTGATGATGGGTGGCAAAAACTTAAGCTCTTCCCTATGACACTTGTTGACCAAGCAAAAGTCTGGTATAGATCGTTAAAACCAAATTCAATACGACGTTGGTCAATAATGGTAGAAGCCTTTAATGAAAAATATCAAACCTACGCAAGAGTGTCAGCCTTGAGGAAACAAATCCAAGAGTGGAAACAAGCACAACATGAACCCTTGGACATGGCCTTAGAAAGATATTATGCACTGTTAAACAACTGTCTAGGCCATGGGTTGTCTGAGGAAGGGCTAATGTACCATATCATTGATCGGCTACATAATGAAACAAGAGAGACCTTAGGAATGTATGCCCAAGGTTAACTATATGAACTACAAACACATCAAGTTCAAGAGCTTATTAAGCGTGTAGCAAAAGAAGAAGGAGAATTGGCTAGAGGGGAGAGTGTTGAAAAACATCAATGGGACCAAAATTTCAACATAATTCCGAGGCCACTGCATCTTCCAATCTAGCACAAGTTCCACACTGTGGTGCACCCTTATCTTCAAACCCAACACCTCATGTAACTTCATCACAGCCATCAACTAATGCTCCAACAGCCATATGGCCTAATGAACACAACCATGGGAGGCATTACCTCAATCCTTGCATACCATATAACGGTCCCAAACATCATAGTGGGTCAACTCATTATCTGGGAACTAGATCGTATAAAGTGCCCCACTATGCTTACTATAATCAAGTGTGTGAACCCTAAGGGGATAAGTTTGGATCAGTTTCAATATTTCCAACATGCAAGGATCCTCATCTTTCATTTATTAATCCTTACCATGCTCAATCGTTTAGTTATGGGGGATATCCCCCATTCTAGTAATAAGCAGGGTCAATAAATATTTTTTCATTTTCTTTAATTTTACAACTTTTTGTTTTCCAGTTTTTCATTTTTTAACTTCTTGTTTTGAGTTTTTGTCTTTTTGGTATTTTTGTTTTTTGTAAGTAATCTCGTCTATGAATAAAACACTCATGTGGATCATTGGTTGAGGTGTGTTCTATGTTATCGAGTCTTAGTGATCAATTATTTGGACAATGAGCCCATTACATCCACTCATCCACTCTACAAATAAGAGGTTCTATTTGAGGGTACAGTGATATTCTTGACATTTTAAAACCTAAAATTAATTTTGTGTTCATTGTACCCAGAATGAAGAAAGAATGACCAAGAGAGAATGATTAGGGTGTGAGATCAAGGGAACTTGTGGATTCTCTTTGGTGACATCTGTGGGTGTTATCATGCAACGCGGTTGTACTAAGATCCTTGTAGATCTAATGAAAAATGGGAGTAAGAGTAATCAAAAGGGCACTGTCAAAAATCAAACGCTATTCTACGGGGTCCCACTGGAAAGACATGCACCCATGCCTGAAGGTTGGCGGCTTCTCTAGATTTAGTATTCAAAAAGAAGAAAAAAAAAGAGAAAAAAGAAGTACCACAAAACAAAATTCACTCCTCCCTTGAACATAACGCCAAGTGATCGTATGCCTTGTTGTTATGGTACTCTCATAGTTGCTCATCATGGGATGAAATAATGCGATGTCACTGATTAGAAGGATGGACTTGGTCTTGATCTTGGAACAATGGGTTAATGACACTTTAATCATGCTTTACATGCAGGATTCATTGTGCCCTGGGTTAGCTACCTCATGTCCCAATCTCTACAAGCCCTTGCTATAGTTCATCTCATCTCACTGTTCGTGTAATTGTAGCTCATGTCTCGTGTAGCATAGAATTCTCACCTCATTCAAGTGATAATTACATGTGTGTGTTTTGTGGAGTTAGTGTAGATTACATTTAACCCTTCTAGTTCCCACGGACACTTTAAGTGTGGTTACACAAGGGCATTATAGGTTGGAACCTGCTTTGGGGAGGATCCACTTGTGTAATCTTTTGTAATTCTCACTTATGACATAGCTCACACACACCATTTCTTATCCTTAGCTTATTTTTATAACATTCTTTCCCTACTATTACCCCTCTAAATTTTAACGTTCCAATGTACAATTACATACCCTTTTTCTTACCACCTAAGGTTTTATTGAAAAAATCCACACCATTATCATTAATGGTGCCTTTTAAATTAATGAAATTACCCTAGAACATCTTGATCATAGTCAATGTCCTTAATTTTCAATGTTAATTTCAAGAAAATCATTTAAAAAGTTAGTAGTTTCTCTGTGACTTGCAATTGAGTGACCCTTGATTTTTTCCTCATATCTCGCTCGCTGCTACTCCGATTTTAATTCCGTTTGAACCTGCTTGAACCCGAAGTGTTCTGCTTAGTCATGGAGGAGGGACACTTGCCGAAAAGTGCCTAAATTTTTCAAATTTATTATCGCTCAAAGGACATCAGCTAGGGTAATTAACTATAACACTTAGAATAATTGTGCCTAAAAATCATTTAACCCTTAGGTATACCGGGAAACTAAATGGCAACCACCTAAGTCATAGGACTCATTATTACAAAATTTGGGGCATGATCACATGTGATAACAAAAGATCATTAATTAAGGTAAGTAGTAAGGTATAACTTAAATTTTAAAACAACCTTACTAATGCTTGGCCCGTGTGATTGCAGATGGCCCCAAAACGTGGACAATAAGAGGGTCCTAGCCAATGTGGAAGCAAACGAGCTTAGAGAGGTGGAAGACAAGGTTCTATCGGACAACATGTAGAATAGGAGGAGTAATCATTCAGAATTCATCAAGATGAACCTCCTATCGGACGGTTCGGGTAAGTAGAAGGAGGAGCTGCTGTAGCGCCTGAACCAGGACAACAACTCATGTTGCCCCAAGATTGCGTTTAGGCTATCCATGAGAAGTCCACATTCGCTACAGTGATTGTGGAATTAAAATTTGAATTATTCATAGAGTTCGCTCCTGAGGCCATTAGGGATCACCTTAAAGGGTCTCCCTTTTGGCCTATCCTCTTTGAAAGCGATGCCTAGTACCTAGGAGAAATGTACCAGTTTTGGCACAATAGGGAGCAAGGCACCACTGTTAATGTTTGTGGTGTGACAGTTGACTTCTCTACATAGGTAATTTTGGAAGTGTTAAACCTTCTGAATACAGGGCCCTAGGTTGCTTGGTTATCTACTCGTTCAGACCTCGATGTGTGAAAGGATTAGTTAGAGAAGGCTTATGGCAAAAATAAAGCATTTGGTGAATTGATGATGGAAGAGAGGGTTTATTTCAAAATCAGAACATATAACCTCTTCCCCACAAAGGGCTTAAAAAGAATATCAACATATGCGGCTAGAGGATGTGCAATGTTGATGGGAAAGGTTAATGCTAACCTACCCCATCTACATTTGGCAGAGATCCTAAGGCGGTTTGAGGAACAAAAGATAGGGAAGATGGCGCTGCCCTTCCCTTGTCTTATCAGAAAGCTTTGGTGACGTGCTGGTATCTAGGGATACACCAATGACGTCCTCTAGAAAGCCCAAACTACTTCATACGCTGAATTACTAAAGGCGCCAGCTCCAAGAAAAAGCCCTGGCGAAGAGTTGGGACCAGAACAAGAAGAAGAACAACAAGTGGTTGGACCCAGTCAACCTCCAGCCACAGGTCCTATCCAACAACAAGAAGTAGGGCCTAGCACAGGTCAGGATCAGCCACCACCGCCGCAAGACTACAGACCGTTGATGAGCCATCTGAGGGCCATCATTGAGATGGTCAGTTAGGGAAGTCGTGATGACGCAAACCTCTTCTATGTCATCGATGATGCCAAGCAGCCTACTATTTCATTAGATCACACAAGGGGGGAAGTATCTATTCAAACAAGAGGAGGGGAAAGTAGATGGTCACAACAGATCTTAGGAAACGTGACATCTTTCTAGGTGTAATTAGAGACTGGTGAAGGGGCCACCATGGTGGTCATGCAACACTAGAATGTCACGGGAGTTGCAAAAGTGGTCACAGATCACATCAAGGAATCCTTCAATGTACCTGTTGTGCCACTGGTAGATCTCACAGGAGCATGGGATTCTCAAACTCTGGCTGGAACCTCAATGACTCCAGCAGAACATGAAGATGTGCTTGATCGATTGCTTCAAATAGGGCAAGTAATGACATCCCTGTTTGACATCCCTCAGGATGTTACAACAATTCAGTCAGACCTCATTTCCACAAAGTGGAAGCTGGTCTTAACAAAAGTAAGGGTAGAGCATGTTGAAGCTAAAGTGTAGAAACTACAAGAGTGGCTCGTGGCCTTACAAGCAGCATAGAGGGACCCTCTACAATTTGTTCCCGTAGACTAGTTAGAAAATTTTAGAATGAGGAAACTAACAAAGTTAATCGCAGAGAATAAAATGGTGGTGAATGAAAAAGAGAAGGCTTTTGGGATGCCTCTGCATCACAAGCGCAAACCCATGCGCATCTTAAGGCACTCAAAGCCTTACAAGAAGAAAACAAATAACTTGTGATTGACAATCTTCGATTGACCAATTTAGAGAAGCAAAAGAACATTCTCGATGAACACTTTCATCAATTACGAGAACAATTCATATGGGTCAACCGAGACATGAGCTATTTAGCCAGAGAAAATTGAACCCTCTCAATGGAGGAGGTACGCACCATTCATCAAAAGTCAGTGATTAAGATAAGCGCATGGCAGAATGAGGCTAAACAACATGAGAAGCTGAAGGAGCATTTTCGTGATTAGGTGGGATGTATAAACAGATCCTTGAAAAGGAGATCCATATGGCTAAGGCTCAGATCAATACTCTCGGTGTTGAACACACTGATTGGTGAGCCATATTGGACACATATGCCTTCGCCCACCAAGCGGAAGTTAAGAACCAAGACCTGCAGATTCAAGACTTGACAGAGTACATAGAGTTGGCAAACCTTAGATATGCCAACCTTGTCATGTTAACAGTAGGGTTCCTGAGAATAGAGCTCAAGCAGTAGGTAGCTTCCACCCACATCAAATACAAAGTAGAATTTGTAGAGCACAAGAAGCTGGTAGAAAAACTGGATGTTGCAAATTTTGAACTTGTGGTGGTAAAAGCTAGCTACCAGGGATAGAAGAATGTCGCAACTGACTTGGCTCAATGGCTAGCAGACTTTCATGAGTACAAAGATAAAGCCAGAGCCTATGAGGAGGAACGACGGGTGTTCGCGGCTTGGTATGTCAAGGCCAACCAAATGTTTTTGCAACTACCTTGTCTGTGGGAAGTGCTGACTTCGTCAAATGTTGGAACATTAGCATGGATGGCACAAGAAGCTCAGACTGAAGAGGAGAAGCTCCAAGCTATATTTCAACGTCATCAAGCCTCAAAACCTGGAGCACAAGATAAAGGGAAGGCACCAATGGAGGAGCCACTGCCACCAAGAACTACATGAGTTCAAAATTTTTGTACTTGTAGTATATTCTACGTGTTGTGTCATTATTTTCTTCCCAAACTGTGGCATGGTCCCATTTATTTTTTCATCAATAATCCCATACCTATCCACTGTGTAATCACTATAACTCGAGGACGAGTTTTTATTCAGTCGTGGGGGTATGATGGGACACGATATCGCATGGGTCATGATATCGTGTCTTCCCTTGCGAAATTGTGTACATGATATCATAGTCCACTAGAATTTCTATTAATAAGAAGCGGCTCTCCCTTGTTTCATAACATTGTTTAGATAGTAGCGAAGCTATGGTAGTTTGATCCCTCCAGAGATAGATTATTTTCCAGTATCTGCCCATAGTGTGGTGAATGTAATTGTACGACATCCTTTATTTGAGTGTGACGTACTTGGACATGCACCTGATCGAAAGTAAAGATCAAGATTACTTCATCATTGCAGCATTCAATTTGTGGAGTCCGTCTGTGGAGTTCGACCGGATCGCACGTGAAAATGCTTGTATTTGTATGGTTGAGTGTAGGGGTATCTCACCACTCATAAAATACCATATTACATCATTTATTCAAGTGGATTACAAAATGAAGAAAATATCTAAACATATATCACCAATTACAAAACTTTTGTATGATCTTCAAAATTGGCTCATTCAAGCCTTCATGTTATTCTTGAAGGTGGTGGCTCTTCCTACATTAGTTATTGCTATGGTTATTGATCTCTAGTTACTAGCTTCTTTATATGAAAGTAACTTAGTAATACTCTCAAACTCTTTTCGTTTGTCCTTAGGTCATTTACAATCCATTCCAGATTGGTAAGGTTGGCTGTTGTCATCCCTTTCCATGGACAAAATAATTTATTTACCTTAACATACTAAGCTATAAATTTATTTCATTCAATGTTGAATACCTTGATTTATGCTTACAGGTATTGGTAATTGGCCATGCATTTTGCCAATTTTTTAGTTACATCCATTTGAATAGTATAATTTTCTTTCAAGAATTCTAATTCTACACTTAAAATATGCAATTTCTACTATGTCTCATTGTGAAGTTTATGTTTATTTTTATACAACGAATAGATGATAGCAAGTTGCTCTTCTACGACATTTCTCAGTCTTCATGTTGTTAGCATAGCTAAATTTACATAAATGAGATAGACTAATTCTAAATATTGAGTCATGTTGTTAATCTGTAGCTTTTTCATTTTTAGCCCTACCTAGTTTATCATAAAGATGTTATTAAGGATGGGTTATCATTTATACATCAATTTAAATGCAACGTGGAACTTAGGTTTTGCTAATTTGATCTCATTTTCATTCACTTATTTTTATATGCCAACTTAGTACATGAAATGATTTTTAAGCTTCTCATATTTCCTAGCTTCATTTTGCAAACACTAATCTCAATTCCAAAATTTTTATTAGATTACATAGACTTCTTTCATGGAAAGATTCCTATTTCCTCTAGCCAATTTATTAATATCTAGGATTACTCATGTAAAGTCCTCATGGAAATTATTGATGTATTCTACTAAGTGGTCTTTTTCTTTTTCAACTTTATCCAACCTTCTACTTTCTATAGTAACATTTTTATCTCTTATTCTAACATGATAATGATCTTTGCATTTGCAAAATTCTTTGTGTCTACTACTAATACATATCATGTTTCTTGTTCTCATTCTATCTTCAATTAATATTTCTTAGTCATAAAACTATTAACTTGCTTAGTTCTAAATTATCCTAACAGCTCTAGAGCAACATGATTTGTAGGATCCTAAATATAGATTTTGAATTGAACTATTTCTTCTTGCATTCTCTAGATATCTAACTCATCATGTTGTAGTCTAGATTTAGAAATTACTAGCTTCTTCTTCATGATGATCAACTTAGAATGGGTGGTTGTAATGTCCTCAAGAATACCAAAGATATTCTAAATGGTTTGTCCTTTTTACATCAATCTCTCTATAGCATCTTCATGTTGGTTAGAACTCATTATTTCTCTTTCTTTTTTTTGAGTACCCATTATTATTTGAACATCATGTAGGTTAGTAAAATCAATAGAAGGTATAGTACACATGTTTAGAGCTTCACTAATATCATTTCTTATCAATTTTGTAGCTCCTTATTATCCTTCATGTTATATAATCACAAGTGTGGCTCCCTCTCATGTTTCAAGTATTATTTGAAATATAGCGTCATTTCTAATGATTTGGGTGCTCTAGTGATCCCTTGTGATATCTATTAAGATTTGTCCAATTACAAGATCCAATGAAACTTCTAGTTTATCCCTTGTAATTTTGAGCATTCTTACTACATCTCTAGTTCTCTAGCATACAACATTAGGGAGTTCTTGCAAATGACTCTTTGATGGTCTGCATACACTTGGATCTATAATAAAAGCATGAGTGCTAGGACTTCCACCACCAGTTTTCACTACTCGTATGGTTTGTGAAGCTTCTTCTTGATCGTTTCTTAGAGGTACATGTTTAATAAGTTTGCAATAAGATGCATTTAGAGCTCTCCTAACTATATCATTGGTATTCTCAATTATGCTAGTTCTTTTTCATAGCTTCCTCATTAGTGAAGAAAATAGAAATGTCATCTTATCTAATTCTTCCAAGGGTAGCACCAAGGATAAGAGATAGCTACAAATGTGGTTCCTAATAGAATCACTAAGGCATTTAACATGCCTACGGTGTCTATACCAAACATTTCTACACTTAGAAATGTGAAAATATCAATAGAAACTTTTAATGAAAAATTGAGTACAACCTAGCATGAAGAGTTGTTGGACCAATCGATGGGGACTAGGTAATTGATTTCAAAGATCTTTGATTTTCTAAATAACATTACTACAACCTTGATGATTAGTGAGGTATCCCTATGCTCAACCATATGAATAGGAGCGTACACACACGATCTGGTCAAATTCCAAGGACTAAGTGCTTATGCGCCTTTATAGAACCCGGACGGTTTAGTCAACCATTGTCTTCCCAAGCTTACTTGTATAGCACATTTGTATGGTTAAGTAAACTTGAGGTATATGATTTTTATGTACATTTTTTATGTTTTATATCTTGGTAATACAAAGGGAGAAGTGAACTAATTAAGTGACCAATTTAATTTAACTAATCAACTATGCTCTAACTAGTCCTAACACCAGCATCCATTCCCACTTGCCGTACACATCCTAAACCAGTGCAACACTACTAGGATTACCAAAAACTAATCATTGCTAGGTTACCAAGTGTTTCACGCATGCTCGAAGTGGTCGTACTGAGTGTGCTTACTTTGGGGAGCTAACAAGGAGAGAGAGAAAACATTAATTAACTATGGAAAACATTAAATAACTGTAAATAACATTAAATAAAAAATTCTAAATACTACAAGGTTTATCACAAAGTTTGTTTTTATTTTCAGCGACAATGTGTGCTCAAGTACACTATACTCAAATAAAGATATGCTTGCTTTATGACTCATACTGCGGGCACTCAAAAATAATTCTAAATTTAAGAAGGGAAAAAGGCAAAAGTTCGGGTAAGGGACTAAGACTAATTAACCAACTATTGCCAAACCAAGTATGCCTACCTCTTATTTATAGGCGAAAAGATAGGCCTCGATATTGCTTGGAAGTCTATGATATTGCGTATCCCATATTGCGGATGTGATATCGCAACCCCGCTATCGCAACTCATCATACCCCCATGACTAAATGGAAACTTGTCCTCGAGTTCCTTACAAAATATTTGGAAGTATGGGATTATTTTCTAAATGAGAATTGATAGTGATAGGAAATAACAGAATCAAAGTGCCTAGTGAACGAATTAACAAACATATTACAACATTGGTGTTCATGCCCTTTGTGGTAAACACTGTACATAGATGACATCCAGACCCTTATTCGACAGCTTGAAGAGAAAGAGAAAGAGAAAAGAAAATGAGGCACATTGCTACCGATGTTAGAAATGTGCACTCCATTGTTTATCCATAGCCACATGACCAAACTTGTTCCTTGCATAAACGTTCTAGCTCCAGTCCATTGTAAGTGCTTCCTCCTATCCCAGTCCATTGTTCGTGTAATCGCCATTTGTACATACAACACAATCATGAATTAGTAAGGATAGATAAGCCATAATGCAATTGATACCTTTCCTTGATATAAGTGCATTAGCTGGGTTTTGGGTATGGCAAATACTGGGTTAGAGATTTTTAACTGATAACTACCCAAGGTGTAGGGGTGAGATAGGTGATTCAATGGAAAAATTTGTGATAGGGCCCCCACAACTAAGAGTGAAACTCTGGTAGTGATAGGGTGGAAAAACTAAAGGAGAAATGAAGACGAGAGAAATAACAATAGTGAAGCCAATAAAATGGATGTCATGGATGGGGATGAAATAAGAAATGGTTGATTACAAAGAATGTTTAAGGAAAAGAACTTAACAATTGTACCAAAAAGGAATGCCAGTGGGTCCTCCCCAAAGCATGCTTATGCCTTTTATGACCTAATATACCCGCAAACCAAAGAGTTTGTAGGTTCTTGGAATGACATATGGAAACAAAGGTTAAGAACTTACCCACAAGAGTTTACCAAAGACTAATAATGTATCAAACAAGACATAGACTAATCATAAAATTGATAATGAGGTGGAATATGGAGAGAAATATGGAAGGGGAGGAGGAAATGGAATGGAATCCTAAGAGCAAGGTTGTGTAAAGTCCCTTGTGTATTATGTGGTTAAGGTGACTAAATAAAATTCATCCCAAGTCTAGACTCACCAACCACATCCATGACCTCGCATCAATACATTTGACCAACCCATCCTCATTAAGCAACAAGAATGTGTCTATCGAGTCACCATCATTCCAAGGAGGGAAAGATAGGAAAGCAGGAAGCAAGAAAGGGCTTTAGGTATAGGGAACCTTCAGGCATGGGTAACATGTCTTTCTAGTGCCATAACCAGTGTTTGGAGCCCATGTTTCTTTATTATGTCTAAGGGGTGTGCTTTGAATTCCCACTAGTTTTTCTTTATTTACATGAGAACCACACCATGAAAAGACTTATTTAGATTCATTTAACTTCTTGATATTTAGTCAATAGCAGAATGGTATAAAACCCATGAAAAGCATCCAAGTACCCAAGAGAATAGCTAGCACAAATGCATCGAATCCCTCTGAATTCACATCCTTTTCAACCATTGAATCCTTCCTTGGTTTGAAGAATACCAAGTCACCAATTCATTAATAAGTCTATTTAGAAAAAGGGATAGTACAATTCCAAAGCCAAAGGAGACCACAGGGTTGAATGGATGATGTGGACTCATTGCCTGTTTTATCAAAAGAACCATATCTTAGTATCAACATTGAAGATCAAAAGTAAAAACCAAACATTAGCAATTAACATTATTAGAGTCCAACCCACCATCATGAGCACTTATTATATGTCGAATGAAAGTAAATCAAACAATTAAATAGTAAGAATTTGAATGATGGTGTAAAACAAAAATAAGTAAAACTGAAAATATGTGTAAAACAAAAATGTGTAAACCAAAAATACAAAAAGAGCTAAGGGCTTAGAATGGTTAGCATTGGTGGCCATCTCCCCCATGACTGAGTTGGAAGGAGGATGTTTGAAATAGTGAGCAGGGTTGTCCACCAATAGAGGTAATATGGATATTGGCTATTCTAGGCTCATGGAAAGGTTTGGTTTGTTGGATGTTGACCAACAATTGAAATGTTGCATGAATAATATAAGGTCCTTCCCATAGTGTCTAAAATTTAGTGCGTTGTGGCACATGTGTGGGGTTCCAATAAAGAACCTTATCTCCTGGTTGGTACTTAACTTTTCTAATTTTCAGGTCTTGACATCATTTATTAAAAGCCTTGTGCAATTCATTAGATGACAGGTTGACTAATTAGTTCTCATCTAGCAGGTTAAGGTTCATTAACTATTCTTTTTGTGTTAGATTAAGGTTAAGGTTGAGATCACATGCCGTAGATAGTGTATAAAGTTCTGCTTGAATAGGAAGAGTTGGGAGTTTTTCGTACACTAAATCGTAGGGAGAGTAGCCTATAGGGAGTTTCTATGTGGAGCGGTATGCCCAAAGAGCATCGTTCAATTTGGTGCTCCAGTCGCTTATATTTGCGAATGGTTCTTGTCAATATTTTTGTAATCTTCCTATTAGTTACTTTAGCTTGACCATTCGCTTGAGGATGGTATGGTGTAGTCAATTTGTGTTCCACTCCTAAGCATTGCATCAATTTTTAAAAAGTCACACTTGTAAAATATGTGCCATTGTCAGAATTAAGTGCACGAGGCACGCCAAACCTATTAATGATTTATTGTTGAACAAATCATGCAACGATAGATGATGTACAATTCGTAACAATGGATACTTCTACCCATTTTGTGAAATAGTCAACAGCTTTCATTGGACATTGGTGTAATAGGCCCCATAAAATCAATTCCCCATATTTTAAAGGGTTCTAAAGGTTGAATCCATTGTTGTGGACCCTCCATCATAGAAATCATTCCTCCATCACATTGGCAGTGCTCACAAGATCGAACGAAATGATGAGCATATCAAAACAATGTAGGCCAATAATATCCAACAAGCAAGATTTTAATGGTGTTCCTCTCTGAGTGTAATGACCCCCACAAGGGCCTTCATGCGCATCTTGAAGAACTATTAATTGATCTACATCAAGAACATACCATTGAACCAAGCCATCAGGACACACTTTATAAAGTTGTCCATTGATTTCCATAAAATACTTGGCTCAGTGAAAAAACTATTGTTTCTTTTTAATGTCTAACTCTTGTGGTGTTTTTTGTGTAAGGAGATAGGTAAGAATGCTACTATACCAATTTTTTTCCATGGTTAATTGATTATTTACTACACCTGCAAAGAGAAATTCATCAGGAAAGTGATCAAAAAGTGGATATTTATCCTCTTTATTGTCCCGTCTTAATCGAGATAAATGATCAGCAACAACGTTCTTGGTGCCTTTATGATCAATCATTGTAAGATCAAACTCTTGTAAGATTACGAGCCATCGTATGATGCGAGGAATCACTATTGGTTTATTCAATAAGAACCAAATTGCATTATGGTCTATGTGTACAAATACCTTATAGCCCAATACATAGTGCCTAAACTTATCTAGTGTAAACACCACAACCATTAATTCCTTTTCTGTTGTGGTGTAATTGAGTTGTGCACCAGAAATACTTTGACTTGCATAGTGAATGTAATAGGATCATTTCTGGTCATCTAACTGTGTAAGTACAACTCCTAAAGCAAAGTTGGACATGTTAGTCATTATATGGAAGGGTCTAGACCAGTGAAGAGCTTGTAGAATAGGTGTTTCTACAAGCTTCTATTTTAAAGTTTGAAAAGCTAACTAACATTATCTGGACCATTCGAAAGGTATGTCCTTTTTCGTTAGTTCAACCAATGGTTTTACAACCCCTGAAAAGTTCTCTATGAATCTCCTATAATAGCCAATGTGTCCAAAGAATGATCTGATGTCTTTTACAGTTTCAGATTGGCGCGTGATTCCTTGGATGACTTTAATCTTTTCGGGGTCAGCCTCTATCCCTGTTTGTAAAATCTTATGCCATAATATTATGCCTTCTTGGACCATTAAATGGATTGTTTGCTAGTTAAGCCTTAAATTGATTTCAACACATCATTTTAGTAGTTGCTCTAATTGGTCCAATTCTTGATCAAAGTTTGCTCCATAGGTGGAGAAATCATCCATGAAGACCTCCACACCATTTCCTGTTTGCTACTAGAAGATACTTAGAACCACACATTGAAACGTTGTAGGAGCATTGCACAAGCCAAACGGCATCTGTTTGTATGCAAATGTTCCCCAAGGACTTGTGAACATGGTCTTGGCTTGGTCTTCTGGTGCTATTTGGATTTGGTTGTATCCACTGTATCCATCTAGAAAACTATAGTAGCAATGCCCTGCGATAATGTTTAAGACCTGGTTGACGAATGGCAATAGAAAGTGGTCTTTGAATGTTGCCATGTTTAATAGCCTAAATTCTATACATGCCCTCCATTTACCTCCCTTTTTGGCACAATAACTAATGGACTAACCCATTCGCTATCAATAATAGAATAGATGAACCTAGCTTTTAGAAGTTGTTCAATTTCTTCTTTAACCACTTCCTTCAGCTTTGAGTTTAATCGTCTCTACAGTTGTCATTGAGGCTTCATGGAGGGGTCAGTATAAATCCTATGTTGGCATATCCTAGGGTCTATTCCAGTTAATTCAGGATATGACCAAGTGAAGGCTTTCAACCATTTGTTCACCATTTTCAATAGTCTCTCTTTTTGTTGAGGAGCGAGCCTAGCATTAATAATTACCAATTTTTCCTTTTTGAGAAATGTGTACTCCATACCTGTGGGCAACGATTTTAACTCTAGGGGCTCTTACTTAAAGTTTTTAGGGATTTCAAACTTTTTCCAATTGATATTTTCAATGTCAAGACTTGGAAATTAGCGATGGACTTGCTCTAATGTATCTATGCTATTGATGTAAGTGCAAGTCAAACCCTCAGTTGGTTCCATGCATATAGTTGAGTTGCTCTCTCAGTTAGTTGTCAGCCACTAGGTGCCTTCCTATTTTGTGGCACACTAGTTACTTGTGCACACTGGTTGCATGCAGGCAATGTTCAATATTGTACAAACTAGGACTTTTGGACGCAACTACACCCTGTGTCACTGTATGCAATGCATGGAACTTTCTTCTTCTTGATCTTTCCAAATGTATTTTCCTTTGATATATCTAGGAAAAGATCATGTATTCCTAGGTGTGCATCAATTGTGCTTAGCCATGCTCTTCCCATTATGTTTGGGAAGTCCCCCTTATAGTTGTTGACTTGAATCACTAGGAAGTCAGTTGGATACAACCATCCACAAACAGTGGTAACAATGTCCTTCACTAGTTCTAATGGGATAGTGATGGATAGGTTGGCTATCTTTAAATGAATGTTACTCTTTTTTGTTGGAGGTAGGTTCTAGGCTTTGTACATTTCTTGAGAGATTAAGTTAACACCAGAACCTGAATCCAAAAGAGCTTTCCATGGCTCATTTCCAATGATTTGTAAATATATAAGAGGACTCCTAGGATCGAAGAATTTCCTAGCAAGATGGTCAACCTTAATCTAATTGGTAATGACATGTGTCAACATGACCATGTGTGTTAAATGTAGCCTTTGGTTTGAAGGGAGTTTTGAAGTTTCGTATGATGGTGAGGCCTTTGGAGAGTTAGGCACTTGTGACTGCAAGGACTTGGTTGGACTGTTGGTCCTAAAAAAAGGTCTCTTCTTTGTGTGATTTTTTGAATCAATAGTAGGGTGAGGATTAATAGCCCTTATAACATTACGTTGATGCAGCTAGGTAGGGAGCTCACCTTGCATGGCTGGAGTAGGTGGTAATGAAGTTAAGGATGGACGAGATGTAGCTGGATGAGAAGGATAGTATGTTTGTGGAACATCACCCTTAGGAGAAGGAGTTCTATAATACTCATGGGTTTGGTAGTAAGGTTGGGAAGCAACGTGACTAGGAGAGTCATGTGGAGAGATTGGCTACAGCATGTAGTATCCATACGGGTCAAGTTGACAGTAAGGATATTGTTGATGTGGTGGTGGCATTCCCCATGATTGTGGATGCTACCATTATTGATACTGCTCATTTCGTTGTGGTGGAGTTCCATTTAGATAATACATCAAGGGTTGGTGGAACTACCTTGGGTTACCTTGAGGATAAGGTAACCTTTGGGGTGTTTGCCTTCTGTTTAATCATGGGTTGAGTGCATACACCCATCCTAGACTCCTGCAGATGTGAGATTACAAGGCAACATCCCTTATGATGGACATATTGGAATATCTCACATCCACCGTTATTATTTGTATATGAATCCACAACCTCTTTGATGATGGAAACTTTGCCCTTACCCTGGTTACGTGCATATTCAGCTTTCTTCCTTTTTCTCCTTTCTCAATCACTACCTTCCTCTCTAGACTCCTCTACTATTTTGAAAACTATTTGAAATCTATTATCTAGGGAGTCCCACATTTGGTCTACCTTTGCTAATACTTCCAATACAAGTTTTTGAATGGGTAAGGTTTTCCTATTCACCATCTCTTCAAGTGGTGACTCTTCTTCATCCTCACAAAATCTAACTCCCTTTTTTAAGGGGGAAGGATCTCTGTTCTATTCTTCTACACTCTCTCTTTTCCTTAACTCACCTTTCTCTTTAGTAACTTGCTCCAACAATCTTTGTACTTGATGGGCCCTAAGCTTGGATAGCCTTCCCTGGGCATAAGTCCCATGGGTTGTTCATGTTTCGTGCCTAAGCCCATCTACGAGATGGCGTAGTTGTTCCCTTTGTGAATAATCATGGCTTGGGAAATGATGTAATAGTGCATAATGTTGGCCCATGATAGCATCCAAGGGTTCATGTCCTCCTTGTTTCCATCC
>MNCI01016273.1:0-15253 GCA_015680685.1 Gnetum montanum | reverse complement strand
TATATCTAGCATACTTCAGGTAGTGAGTAGGGGTTCATCGTGATCATATTTTCTATGGAATCTATGATGCCTATGTTGTTCCCTACTCTCCATCCTATCATGATGAGTTTCTCTAGAATGCCCTCATCCCTTTTCTTAGCTGCTTTGTTTATGATTCCCATTTCGCTTACCATTATCCTCAGGGTCTTTTTCCTTACAATTACATCCAAATCCTAAAGGAGAGGGTGAAGGAGATGATGTAGGTGAAGAAGAAGGAGGATCTTCACCATGATGGTGTCTACTTCCTTCTCTTTGGTGGTTGCAGCCTCGATTGTGGTTACGATCAGAATGTTCATCTTTGTCATGTGTTCGTGTTGCTTTTTTCAGACCCTTTGTGTGTATTGGTACTAGAATCTGGGTTATGGGTAGTTGAGTGAAGATTTTGATACACAACCCCTTAATCGAAGTTAATGGGAGGAACATCATTACATGGGAGACCTCCTGAGGCAAGTTTACCACCCTCATTTTTACTTATGACATGATGGACATTCTAAGATAACTTCCCCTTCATGGATTCATAATGTCTCTCTTGTTGTAGATCCCTTTGATGTTGTGCCTATGTGGGTCGATAGTCTCTCGAGTCATGATCATGCACAACGTAGTCTGCCTGTAAGTGTTGCATATGAATTTATGTAAGATCACGAAGGAGCATGCCCAAGAATAAGTGATTGGGAGGTAACACTATGTTACCTTCTAAATCATGCCAACACAATTGTTCATCCTAGTGGAGGATAAAGGTAAATTTTGGTATATACTCATCAGGATAAACATATAACACACAAAACTGTTGAGGGACTGGCAGATTATCATGTGTACTATGCCTCTAATTATTTCATATATTGAACCTAGGTAGTGAAACACTCTCGTAAGAAGAAGGAAACATAATTTTCTATTCAGTGTGTAATACTTTTCATTTCACTAATTGTAAGATAACCAAACCTAAGGGTTCATTCCAATGATGTGAAGATTTCCTATGTTCTAGCTAGCACACAATTAGCAAAGTCCTAAACAATGGTGCCAATGATGAGTGGTGAGGTATCCCTACACTCAACCATACGAATACAAGCGTACACGCCTGATCCAGTTGAATTCTAAGGACTAAGTGCTTATGCAACTTTACAGAACCCAGACGGGTTAGTCAACCGTTGTCTTCCCAAGCTTACTTGTATAGCACGTTTGTATGATTAAGTAAACTTGAGGTATATGATTTATATATATATTTTTATGTTTTATGTCCTAGTGCTACAAAGGGAGAAGTGAACTAATTAAGTAACCAATTTAATTTAACTAATTGACTATGCTCTAACTAGTCCTAACACTAGCATCCATTCCCACTTGCCGTACACATCCTGAACCAGTGCAACACTACTAGGATTACCAAACGCTAATTATTTTTGGGTTACCAAGTGTTCCACACATGCTTGAAGTGGTCATACTGAGTGTGCTTACTTGGGGGAGTTAACAAGGAGAGAGAAAGAACATTAATTAACTAAGGAAAGAATTAAATAACTATAAATAAAATTAAATAAGCAGTTTTGAATACTGCAAGGTTTATCACAAAGTTCATTTTTATTTTTGGCCACAAGGTGTGCTCAGGTACACTATGCTCGAATAAAGATCCGTTCACTTTATGACTCCTACTATAGGCACTCAAAAAGAATTCTAACTCTAAGAAGGGAAAAAGGCAAGAGTTCGGGTAAGGGACTAAGACTAATTAACCAACTATTTCCAAACCAAGTGCGCTTGCCTCTTATTTATAAGTGACAAGACAGGCCCCGATATCGAATGTCTGATATCGCTTGGAAGGCTCTGATATTGTGTACCTAATATTGTGGATGTGATATCATGGCTTGATATTGCGGCTCATCAAACCTAGTCGAAGCCGCTCAATGTAAAGGACAAATGTATCATCCTAGAAGGCCAACTAGAAATAGCTTAAGTATAAAAGCAATGCTTAGCCATGGAGGTTGTTGAATTATATTCCTATTTTGCTAATCCTACACTCCTCAACCCTGCAATAATAGGAGATGAAGCTTTTCAGCAACTTCAGGAGTGATTAAAATAAGTTGATAAGGGAATGGTGATGACCATCTTTAACTAGTATGTAGCTAAAGCAAAGACCTGTTTAGTTTAAAAGGACTTGGTTTAGATGCATTAAAAAAATGAAACATTGATTGTAAAAAGACATTGCCTACAAAGTGTTGATGCACAAAAACAACAAATGCAAGAATTCATCCATCAACAATAGGATTAGCTAGCTAGAGCAAATATGTAATTGAGGATATTTGCAGTAGATAATCACAATCTTGAAATGGAAGAAGTCCATGCCTTATGCTAAAAATATGCTATTGAAATTATCGCTTCACTTGGTTCGAGGAAAGGCTTCACTTGTTGGATATTGACCAACAACTTTTTATTTGGGTTTTCAGGCTTATAGATTAACATGGCCCCAAAGGAAAAGGTTTGACCAATTAATTAAGGTCCTTTCCACAACGTTTGAAATGTTGTCTTCTAGGGTATGTGTGTAACCTTATCTCATGGTTGAAATTTCAGTTTTCATATTTTGAGGTCATGACATTGCTTATTGAATGCCTTGTGCACCTCATTCAAAGATAGGGCCACCAATTGATTCTCATCTAGCATGTTGAGGTTGATCAATCTTTCTTTTTGTGGTAGACTCAATTCAAGATTCAGATCACAAGCTATTAAGAGTGTATGAAGCTTGAATTGAATTGAGAGCATTGGAATTTTTTCATACACTAGCTTGTATGGAGAGTAGCCAATAGGAAGCTTCCATGTTGAGTAGTAGGCCCATAGGGCATTACTGAGTTTTGTGCTCTAATATTTCCTATATTTTCTTATGATCCTTGTTAAGGTCTTTGTGATCTCCCTATTAGTTACCTCTGCTTGACTATTGGCTTGAAGGTAATAGGGTGTTGTTAATTTATGTTCAACCCCCAAGTGTTACATCAACTTTCTAAAAGTGAAACCTATGAAATGAGTACCATTGTTAGAAATTAGTGCATGTGGCATTCCAAACTTGTTTACAATATTTTTTTGTACAAATATAGTAGTAGTGGATTATGTACAATTGGTGACAACTACAGCTTCTACCCATTTGGTGTAGTAGTCAACTACTACAATGATATGCACCTTTCTATTGGACATGGGTGTGATGGGACCCATGAAGTCTATGCCCCATATGTCAAAGGGCTATAGTGGTTGAATCCACTATTAAGGACATTTCATTTGTGTGGCCACCTCACCATCTCATTGATAGAGTTCACAAGATTAGAAAAATTGGTGGGCATTCCTAAAGATTGTAGGCCAATAGTATCCTACCATTAGAATTTTTATGGTTGTGTGTCTCCTTGCATAGTGGCCTCCATAAGGCCCTTCATGGGAATCCTCAAGAATGCATAGTTAATCTTCATCAAGGACACAACAACAAATTAGGCCATTGATGCACACCTTGTAGAGGTACCCATTGATTTCTATGAAGTATTTGGGCTGATGAAGAAATTGTTGCTTCTTTCTAAATTCAAGATCTTGTGGCATCTCCTAAGTGAGAAGGTAGGTGAGGATGCCATTGTACCATGTTGCTTCTATAGGCACTTGATCATTTATTACTCCTATAAAGAGGAGTTCATCTAAAAATTTATTAGAGAGTAGGCTCTCCTCCTCTTTATTTTCCCATCTTAGTCAAGAGGGATGGTCAGTGATCACATTCTTGGTCCCTTTTCAATCTACCATTGTGAGATCGAATCTCTATAAGATCACGAGCCACCATATGATATGGGCACTCAACCTTATCTTGTTCATTAAGAAGTAGATGGCACTGTGGTCCATGTGCACAAATACTTTATAACTAAGCACATAGTTCCTAAATTTTTCATGAGCATACACCCCTACCATTAATTCTTTCTCCGTGGTGGTGTAATTCAATTGTGCACCTACAATGCTTTAGCTCGTGCAGTGGATGTAATATGGACATTTTTTATTATCCAATTACATGAGCATTACTTCCAAAGCATAATTAGATGCATCCGTCATTATGTGAAATGGTCTAGACTAGTCTAGTACCTGTAGAATTGGAGTTTCTACGAGTTTTTC
Source organism: Gnetum montanum (assembly GCA_015680685.1). Classification (NCBI taxonomy): domain Eukaryota; kingdom Viridiplantae; phylum Streptophyta; class Gnetopsida; order Gnetales; family Gnetaceae; genus Gnetum; species Gnetum montanum. The sequence goes on along the minus strand of MNCI01016273.1, from coordinate 11,101 downwards.
CTTCAAATATTGGAATGCATGTTTGCAATCCTTGGTCCAAATGAACAGATCATCTTTCTTCATAAGATCAACCAATGGCTTTGTCATCTTAGAGAAATTATCTATGAATTACTAGTAGTAGTTAGTATGTCCAAGGAATGATTAAATATCTTTAACTATCTCTAGTTGGTGTGTTATTCCTTGGATGAACCTTATCTTCTCCAAGACTACCTAAATCCCTTTTTGTGAAATTAAATGCCCCAAAACTATGCCCTCTTGGAACATTAAATGTATTTTTTGCCAATTTAGCCTAAGGTTTGTTTAAACACATCTTTTCAAAACTTTCTCAAGGTGATTTAGGGCTTGCTTAAATGTAGCCCCATAGGTAGAAAAGTCATCCATGAAGACCTCTACTTCGCTACCAATCTTTTGTTGGAAAATACTAAGGAGTAAGCACTGAAATGTTGTAGGGCCATTACATAAATTAAATAACATCTTACAATATGCAAAAGTCCCCCATAGACTCATGAATGTTGTCTTGGCCTGATTTTCTCGTGTAATTTGGATTTGTTATAGCCACTATAACCATCTAAGAAGCTATAATGGCAATGCCCAAAGATATTATCCAACACTTGGTCCACACATGGAAATGGAAAATGATCTTTAAATATTTCCATGTTCAATAGCCTAAAATCAATGAAAACCCACCACTTGCCACCTTTCTTTGGCATAATTATGAGTGGGCTAACCCACTCACTATCCATGATGGGATAAATAAACCCCATTTTGAGGAGTTGCTCTATTTTCTCCTTCATAATCTACTTCAATTTGGGATTCAGTCATCTCTATGGGTACCTTCTTAGCTTCATGGCAATGTCAATGTAAATGCGATGCTAGCATATCCTTGGCTCGATTCCAGTCAGCCCAAGATATGACCAAGTAAAGATTGTTAACCACCATCAACAAATTTTCTTTTTGTTCAGAAGAAAGTTTGGCATTGATGATGACCAACTTACCACTATTTAAGAATGCATACTTCATGCCAGTTGGTAGACTTTTCAACTCTAAGGGCTCTTGCTTGAAGTTATTAGGGATTTCCAACTCTTCCAATAGGTATCATCATCTTCATCATAAGAGAGTTGGTGATGAATTTGCTCAAGTTCATCCATGCTTTTAAGATAAGCACATGTTAGGCTCTCAGTTGGTTCCATGCATAATGTGTTACTATTTGAGTCAGCTATCAGCCACTAGGTGCTCTTCTATTTTGTGGTTGTTGCATATAGATACCTTTGAATATCTATTTCTTGTGCTCATTGATTACATGATTTAATGTATGTACTTTGTATGGACCAAATCTTCTACATGCAATTACACCCATTATCGATGTACAAAATGCATGGAATATGCTTCTTCTTTGGCCTTCCAAATTCATTTTCCTTGGAGATTTCCAAGGAGAGATCCCTTATGCCCATATGTGCATCAACCGTGCTTAACCATGCTCTTCCCATAATGATGGGGAAGTCACCTTTGTAGTTTTCAACCTTGATTACTAGAAAATGAACAAGATATGACCATCCACTAACTATGGTCATAATGTCCTCCACTAATTCCAAAGGAATAGTGATTGACTAGTCTGTCAATTCTAAAAGGATGTTGATCTTCTTAAGGGGTGGTAAGTTCCATGCCTTGTACATGTCATGAGAGATGAGATTGACACTAGAACCAAAATCAAAAAGAGCCTCACATGGCTCATGTTCAGCAATCTATAGGTAAATGAGTGGACTTCCTAAGTCATATCGTTTTGTGAAAAGATTGCCAACCTTGATCCAATCAGAAATAGCATGAGTTAACATTATAGTGTGGGTCCAAGAAGGCATTTGATTTGAAGCACACTCAAAGGTGTTTGATGTAGAGGATGAGGGTGTTGAGGATGTAGAGTGACCAACTACATTAGGTTGTGAGGGTTTGGGAGGACTATTAGATTGGAAAAAGGATCATTTCCTAGATTAATTATCTGAACCACTCAGTGGGAAAATCGATTTTGAATTTACATCCCTTGTAGCATTTAGTGGTTGTGGCTATGGAGGAATTTCTCCTTGCATGGATGGAGTAGGAGGTAAATGGGTTGAGGGTAAAGGGATGTATGTAGAAAGATGCGATGGATGGTATGGATATGGGTTCTCTCCCCAAGTAGATGGTGAATGTGTTCGGTGGTACTCTGGAGGGTAATACTAATGTTGAAATGAGGTGTGCCTTGTAGAACTTCATGGAGAAATGGGTTGCTAAACATAGTACCAATATGGATCTCATTGCTTGTAAGGGTGCTACTACCTTGGCCATGACATTTCCCATTATTGTGATTGGTTTCATTATTGGTATTTCTCATATGGTTGTAGTGGAGCTCCACTTGGGTACTAAGCTTGTTTTTGCTGAGGGAATTGCCTTGGATTGCCTTGAGGATAAGACAATTGTTTAGGTGCTTTCCTATGTGCTAGTCAATGATTCAATGCATACATCCTAGATTCTTGTAAGTGTGACACCACAGGGTAACACCCATTTAGATGTTTGTATTGATAGATGTCACAACCAATATCATCATCAGAGTTGGTTTCCACAACTTCATCTACGGTAGCAAATTTGCCCTTACCTCTTTAGTAGGCACATTCAGCTTCTTTCTACATCTTGTGGTCATGATCACTATTCTGTTCTTTAGATGCCTCAACAATTTTCATAGTAGTTTGGAACTTTTCACCCAAAGAGTCCCATTATTTATCAACCTTTGCCAAAATTTTAGAAATAGATTTTTGAATAGGCAAGGTTTCCCTATTCACCACTTCATTGAATGGTGACTCCTCCTCATCACAAAATTGAACATCCCTTTCTTGGATAGAAAGGTTCCTATTATTATACTCTTCTGCACTTTTCCTTTTTTGCAACTCACCTTATTCTTTTACTACTTGCTCTATAAGCCTTTAGATCTGATGAGCTCTTAATTTAGATAGTCTCCCTTGGGCATAAATCCTAATAGTTCTTCTAGTTTTTTCTTCAAGTCCATCTATGATGTGGTGGAGTTTTTTCCTTTAAGAATAACCATGGACAAGACATCGATGTAAGAGTGAATAATATCTATTCATGGTAGCATCCAAGGGTTCATGTGTTCCTTATTTCTAGCCTTGGATTTGCCTTCTTAGGTTAGACACTATGGAGTATGTCTAGTATTTATCATTAAATAGTTCTAACATGGTAGTCCATCAGCAAATGGATTCTAGCTCCAAGGACCAATACTAGCTTTCAGCTTCCTTAATGAGTGTCCTAGGGAAAAGCTCGAGTTTTTGCCAGCCATTTTCAATTCTTTGTAAGACACAAGCATCATGAAAATCTTGTAGATATGTTTGAAGATCATAGTTGAATTCCTACTTAAATCTTGGGATATTATTGATGTCTAAGTGCTTGATCCAACTATCTTTCACATGCCTAGTTGGGATCTTTACTACCTCTGCAATGTTAACCATACTTCTAGTCACCAATAGAGGTTCATCATCAGCATTGCATTGATGATGCTAATAATGGTTCCTATGACCTTTGCATTCTTGGTGGCCTTAATAATCATTGTTGTCTCATTGATCACCTTCGTCATGATTATTTTGATGGAAAATTTTATGAGAACCAGTAGATGAAGAGGAATGTTTAGAATCGGATGAACAGGATGAAGAGGAAGGTGGACCGTCAACACCACCGTAGTATCCACCACCACCTTTTTACTTATTATGACCATCATCCTTGGATCCCTTACCATTGTAATGCTTACCTAAGCCCTTACCTTGACTATCACTTTTTCCTGAACTTGGTTTGTGATTCGTGGATCACAGGTTCAAGGCCACACCCTCATCACCAATAACAGAGGGTGAAAAATATTCATGTTGGGAACCCTTTGGGGGAGGATCTTCATTGTCATCTTGGTTTACTAGGAACAAAGGGTTAGTGAAGTGTTTTCCTTTTGTAAACTTGTGGTGCTCCTCTTGGTGTCAATCTCGCTTATGTTGTGTTTTAGTGGGACAGTAGCCTCTAGTATCATAACCATTCACAACATATTCCTGTTGAAGATCTAAGATGCCTAACTTCTTAAAGATTTGAAATAACATCCTAGGCACAAATTGATTGGGGCCAAGATGATGTTGCCCTCCATATCATGCCATCGCAATTGTTGATCTTGATGTAGGATGAAGGTGAATTCTAGTACATACTTATTAGAATGAGTATATACCACCTTGCACTCCTGTGGGACCAATGGTTTAACATCTTCATGCCTATGAGAAGAAGACATTTTGCAACAAATAAAATAATTAGTGTGCTTTTGTAATTATATGTTTTTTGAGAGTGATGTTGACCTTGGGTTCATCCAATGAGACTAATAATTTTCATAAAGCTAGATAGTGCATGTTTCAATAAACAAAGTCCCTGGCAATGGTAACAATGATGAGCGGTGAGGTATCGCTAAGTCTAACCATATGAATCACAAAGTGTTCATGCACAATCCTATCGAATTCCATGGACTTTATAGTTTATGGTGCACTAGTGTTCTAAGAAGTGAATCTTGCCCTAAGTTTGTTCATTATCTTTCCAATTACACTTGTGAAATACAAAGGTACTGTTAAGTGTAATTGAGGCATATGATTTTTTACCATTTTATGTTTTATTTCCATTGGTGCTTTGAAGAGAGGGATAAAGTAATTTAATGACTAATCTAAATTAACTAACTAACTAATCTCTTACTAGTCCTAACATAAGCATCTAATGCCACTTTTCGTACACATCTTGAACCCACATATCCACTACTGGGTTACCATGGGCTATGCCACTAGGCGAACCAAGAAATAAGACTATTGGGATTACCAAGTGGATGCGTGTTATGCTTGAAGAAATCATACTTATGTAATTAATCTATATAGCTTATCTTGCTTAATTACCTAATTAAGTTAATTGCTGGAAACATTGAATATATAATTGAGAATATTAAATGCATAAATGAAACATTTAAACTATCTAGAATGCTACAAGGTTTATCAAGAAGTTCTTCTTTATTGTCGCACACACTATCATGCTCAATTACAATAGTGCTTGAATAAGGATCTGTACACTCAATGACTCCTATTGTAGGCACTTAGTAGAAATATTCTAACTTTCAAATAAAGAAACTACAAGCTTTTGGCTACTACTATCAATCTAATGCCATAAATGTAGCCAATGAGCATGTATTTATAGTAAAAAATGGACCTTGCATCAATTTGGGATCTAGTGATGTTGCACTCTCTTCCTTTATCCATTATCCATCTCTTTTATTCCATTCTTGTCTATGGTTGCATGTGAAAAAAAGTTGATTGTGAAAAGTGAAGGATGAGATCTCACCATCTAAGAGGATGGACTCATGTTTGATGATAATGTCTCACTAGTTGTTGGAAATTCATGAGTGTATTATCAATGAGTTTCATAAAGGAAAGAAGGAAAAGTACCTACTTTGGGAAGTATCCACTTCTAAATTCTTGGTGGATTAATATTACAAGCAAGTGAGATAAAGCTCATCTTCCAATGATGGTGAGGGATGCATTAAATAAGGTACTTGATTGATCTTCCAATTTTATGCATGTTAACTCTTCATGCTTCATAATTGACCATGATAAACCCTAATGTTTATCTCATTTGTTCTTGTAATACATTACTCTTGGTGCAATAATCATTTTTCTATTACCCTAACCCCTCTTTTCTAGTCTTTAGTTTATGGAAATATATTAATTACTTAATCAACCTATTTCCCATTATCTAGGATTTCATCAAGGTAATTTCATAATGTTATTATTATCTTGCTCCTTGTACACATTTTAAGGTTAATTTATGATACTTTCAACATGTTGTGAACCTTGTGCAAGGCTCTAGTGGTAGTGGAAGGTAATTTCAAGGTAAGGACAATAAAGTTTAGTAATTTTTCCCGCTTGGAAGAATGTGCTAACATACCCCTTGAGTTAGTACCCCTATGCCAATGTATCTCCTATACCAATGATCCATTATAAAAGGTAGGGAGCTTTAAAAAATATTTTCTACCTTTCCATTTTGATTTTTCTTGCTTTCCTTGACTTTGATTGTCACAAAAAGCAAAACCTTGCTAGTTTTTCACCTCAATGGATGGATTGGTATTATTTTATAAAGCATTCTTCTTTGGTCTTCTTATCCTTAATGTTCTGGTTATGTTTTAAGCTTGGCATTTTACAACTTAGTTTTTGGGAAGAGATGTTAATTTTGATAATTATTTAATATATTTATTAGTTACTAAAATGTTCCTACCTTATTCGTACTTGTCCATGCACACCATGACTCAACAATTATGATAATGGTTTTCAAGTGTTCCCTAAGGATTGTATTGATCATTATTCTCACATATAATTTTTGCAATGGTAGTATGATGTCTAGGGAAACTCACTTGATTTTTAGTAGACTTCATAACTCATCATGTTGAAATGATTATGATATAATATTTGTAGATTAAGGGCTAAGGTTGAATAATCTTAGTCTTTCATCTATGGATCTTTGCATAAATCACTGGTTCCCAAGAATGAGGAAGGAGAAGTAGTTAGATCTTCCAATTTGAAACCTAATGTTCCTACTCCAGAAATGCATCAATCCAAAAGTAGATCAAGAGCCAAGTAGTTAAATTATTGATATTTGGATGTAGACAATCGAATAAGCATTAGAGGATCTAGCAAAAGATGAAGTTGAAAATGTTGATGGCATCTAAGGTATGGGTGCTCATGATATCTAGTAGCAACTCATCCATGAGAAAAAAGCTTATTATAAGTTCTTTGAGCTTGGTTCTCCTAAGCTCAAGTAGTTGTTGTAGCATCCTTTTGGAAAAGATGGACCTTTTGGAAAATATGTACATCCTTTATCATGAAGAAGGTATTGTTGTTTTTGAGAGGAGACTCAAAAAAGCTAAAGAGGAGATGTAGGTAAAATAGAGAACGTATCTTTATATGGTTAAAAGTTTTGCAAGTTACCTACGCATAGTGCTAGAAGAGAAAATTCATTGAGTGGTTGTCAAACTAGATGTAGACCAATATGAACACTTGTAGGTAAAAAGGAGTCATGAGCAGTTCTAGACTAATGTTCAAGAATGACAAGAAGCATTCTTGCAAAAGAATGAACTAATTCATGAACAATACTGATAGTTATAAGAAAGGATAATGGAATAGAAATCATAACTCTAAATATTTCATGTGTTCACACCCAACTCCTCAAGATTCTTTCCATATCAAGTACGCATGTCAAGGGGGTTCTTTTCTCAACCATTACCCTTGACACTTATTAATGAGGTGGCTTGTATTGTATTATAATATATTCATGGTCTACTCATTTGTTTAGTTGTATTTCTCCACATTGATCATGTCACTTGTCTAGTTCAAGTTTTTTATTTTGGATGAAAAAGTTATAAGACTAGCTTAACTCAATTTTGGAGGAATGATGAGTTATCTAGTGGTATTTTGTAATTAAACTATAGGCCTTAGGTTTGGGATATATTTCATGTACCTTGTGTTTGTGATTTTCATCTGCATGGTTGAGGTTCCTATTCCCTAGGTTTGCATCATAGTCTTATATTTCACACTTGAAGGTTTAGTATATATTTTAGGCTTCCTTGGATTTTTTTGGCTTTATTTAGAGATTCTTGAAAGCTTTCAACATGTTTCCTAGCATCTTAGCTTCATCCAAGAAAAATTGGCAAAGTGTAAGAGGGCAAGTGTATGCTAACTACCTTATGTTAGTGCACCCTCATGCATCAGCATATGGATGCTAATATACCCTCCTTGGTGGTCAAGTTTGGTCCTTTTACCTTTTTTCCTTTTCCAATGTATTTCTAGGATGTTGAGGTTGAATTTACAAACCTCCATTAACTCATGAATATTAGAGAACCCCTACCTTTGTGTCATCAAAACTATAAATATCCCAAATGATCTCTCATATGGGACAACTTTATTTTGAAGCATTTTCATTTAGCTTTTGGCATCCTATTTTATGTGATGAGCTCTTCCTCCCTTGGGTAAGTGATTCCTTTCCTATTTTGTATGTGTGTTTTGAGTCATCTCTTTTACAAGTATAGCAAAACTTTGTCAAAGTGCTACCATGATTTTGTAGCCTAGAACCATTTGGTCACTACAGAGTTTAGTGTTTACAGAGTGAATAAACCTTATAATTTTCCCTCATTTCTATTGTTTATGCCTTAAATATTAAAATACTAGAAATATTATAAAACAACAAATCCATAAAAACATTTATTTTATCTCTTGTTTTCATAAGCTATGATGATTCATCATTACCCATGAGGTCACAACTATACGACATGGTGTTGGATCATTAAGGTTGTGACTAAGAGCCATTTTATTTGTGTTTCTTATGTGGTGTTGCACCTATTCGCTTAAGGAATTGCAACATAAGCATTGCATGGGTCCCCAAGAGGGATTGCAATGTGTGTATATTTATTATTATTTGTTTGTTTCTTAGATTCATAAGATCCCCAAGAATCATAAAATATAAAATTATAAATATTGCTTTATCTCTTACCATGGCAACATGGGTTCTAATTGTATCATGTTTTTTATAATATATTTTCTTTCTTGAATGTAATTATATACACAAGTGTTCTTGGAAATCCACTCAACATTGGTCTTGAAGTTTACCACTAACTCGCATTGTGATCCATAGATATAGTTCATTAGTTCAAAATCGGTGGGACCCCTATCACACTTGTACAATGAGAAATAAGAATTAGTAATAATAACAATGTGTGTGTATGTGTGTGTGTGTACCTCTTTAGTACATTGAAAGTAATTCTCACTTATGTGCCATTCTCAATATAATGTTTTAATGTAGTAAAAAATAATTTGACTATTGATACACTTTAGAAGTTATTCTTAAACTGATATATAATTTATAGAGAAATATAAACATAATTTGGGTATGAATTTAATGCTATTAATTAAGGTAGGACTAGAAGTAGATGATGCTATACACTTAAGAATTTATTTTCTAAATCATTGAGTGGTCTCTTTGAAATGAAAAGTCTATATTTCTCAAGATATATAGCCAACACAAAACTTTTATAGAACTTAAGCATATAATCATTAAGAAATTCTCTTCCAACATGAAACTTTTATATAAGTTAAGCACAATAATATATATATCTAACATGAAAATTTTATACAACTTAAGCATAATACAAAACTTTTATATAACTTAAGCATATAATCATTAAGAACTTCCCCTTTTTTAGAATGAATAGCCTATTTTTCCTAAGATGTTTATCAACATGCCTATCAAAATTGAACCTATGACTTACAAAATACAAGCTACATACTCCAACCAACTAAGCAATGCCTTACTAAGGGATCTTGCCTTTATTTTAAAGAAAGATGGATGCAACGCTACTACTATAGTTTGTACATGTGGGTTGTTCTTGTGTACATGTCATTATAGCCTTTTTTTTATCCAAAATTTTTGGCAACTATTTATCCCTTTAAAGATCATCCTTGTGTTATTCAAAGGTTAAAAAAAATATTCTATAATGATTTAGCAAGTTCAAAATATTGAAGTATATAAATATTAGAAAAGAAATATATAATCCTTATGTTTACAAATCTTATGTTAGTATTTAAATGAAAAAGGCATAGCCCCTAGCTTAGTTATATATTTATAATATATATCTATAATTTAGCCAAGAAATCTTGCAAAAACTAATTAGAATTTTAGTTCATCTACTATATTGAAAATTATCCAAGATGTCATTTTTTTATATTCAATATATTCTATAAATATTTTGATCAATTCATTATGATTACATGAGTACAAGTATAACTAATTCCAAGTTTGATAATATAACTTATGTTAATATTTCTAAATTCTCATGGATAGTTCTTTTCTATGCATGCTCCTCTTGCCTTTTCAAATTTCATTCTTTGTGTATTGTAATATGAAGACATAAATATAGAAGTCATGGATTTTCTTTGAGAAAATATGTCAGTGTTATGGATAGAATATTTTTTTTAATGTTACTTATAGACTGTTCTTGGAGTGCTATGGACATAAGATTATATAGATTTACTGATCTATGATTGGTTGTTGGCCTCTCGATTAAAAAATATAAAATATGAATTTTTAATGTAAGTACGTGTTGGCTACTTATCTTTGTTTTTTTCTTTTTTAATTCTTTCTTTAGGAAGCTCAAAAAGCATAAACTATTAATAAAAAAACTAGAAAGTTACAATCACCAAAATCAACCTAAGGCTCATCAAAGCATAGCCAAAGAGGTGGCTAAACAAATCAAAACCAAGCAAAAATACATGTAAAATGTCATTTCTATATGGAAGATATTATAGGCATAGAACAAAAAATAGTAACAAACATGTTAATATCAAAAAATCCATGCATATTCATGATGACTAGTGAGAGTTCCCAACACTCAACCATATAAGTTATAAGTATATACAGACATCTAGATCATAATCCATGGATGCGACAATGTAAGTATACTAGCAAGTTAATGATAAGCTTGTGATCATTATCTTCTCAAGGTTTAAAATATATGATTTAACTCTAAGTGAGATATATAATCAAATGATGTTGTATGGGTCTTAGAGTACTAAGGTAAGACATAGTGAAGTAAATATAAATTCTATTAGTTAAGAACAATTTAAACACAAAGTTATTATAGCCTAATGCTAATAAGTGTTCATTTCTAACTTACTAGATATTCCTTTGGCTAATATAACCATTACTAGAATTGCCAAGTAACTAGCTAATAAGAAAATCAAGATTAGCCACTACTGTGTTACCAAATGATTATATTTGTATGCTTGAATTGGTCATACTTATTCTACAAAGTATTCTAAGATACATTGAAAAGTAAATGACATATGAATGTAAAGGAACAAAAATGTAAATTTCATAAGAAAGTAAAGATAATCTAAGTCAGATGCTACAATGATAAGAAATAATATTGATCTTTATTTTTAGCCATTGAATGCATTTAGATATAATATACTTGTATAAATATTATGTACAACTATTAATCATCACAATGCAA
>MNCI01016268.1:252821-267095 GCA_015680685.1 Gnetum montanum | reverse complement strand
GAGTTGGAATGAGATTCGCCAAGTCACATTAATCATCAAACACACAAGGGGCTGTACACCACCTTGTTCTTGGGATTCCATTCCACTTCTCTTCTTCCCATCCTTCTCTCCATGGTTCACCTCATTGCCGATTGTATCATTGTATATAATTTGGTTGATGCTTTTTTTTCTTTTTGGTAAATTCTTATGGTTAAGACTTTAACTCTTGTTCCAAAGGACATTCCCAGAGCCCACAGACTCTTTGAATGTGGGATTGTCAGGGCATTAAGGGCATGAGCCTGCTTTGGGGAGGACCCACTGACATTCCTATTTGGAACATTAGTTAATTTCTTTTCCTTAACATTTTGCAATTAATTCACATTTTTTTCATTTCCATCATGACATCCTTTTCACCGATGCCATAGTTGTCCCTTTTTCCCTATCTTTCCATTGACATCATAGTTCAAAAAGTAGAACATAAATTACCATTCAGGAAAATCCAATCATGTGAATCCTATCCTCCTTGCTAGAGATGACATGATAAATCCATGAATACATTTAGTCTTAGTAAGTAACAATGGAAAAGGAGAGCAAGAACTAACCCAAGAAGTACCTCCATGCCTAGGTCTTCTTATAGGCTATCCATAAATATCCAAAGATATCACAGAAGAAGAGGAAGTTGGCGTGGCTTTCCTAGTTCTCCATCATACTCATCATTGTTATTATCAAGCTTTGATGAGGATGAGTATGCCCAAGAAAAAAGGGCAAAATGATAGATAACATAGTGGAAATGATAGAAGAGACCATTACAAAGCTAGAGATACAAATGATGGATAGGATGGAGAGGTAGGATACAAATATGAGAGTGATAAATCATGTGATGAACTATGTTGATAAACATGTGTCAATGCATCCCTATTGATGCATGGGGTGATGTGTAAATGTAGTCTTTGTCTCTACTTACATAAATGTACAAACCCACTAAATTTATATCATTGTTAAGTCAATTGAGTAGCCAAGTTCTTAAATTTTTATTCTATCAGAGTTATTTCCTAAGTGCCTATAGTAGGACTTCAAGGATTGTACGGATCCTTATTTAAACATCAATGTACCTGAACACTTTAATGTGCTGATAATAAAGATGAGATTCTTAGAACTCCTTCCAAAACTTATGAATAGTTGAATGTGTCTATTCATGCACTTTATGTTCATGTTCCTAGTTAGTTAATACACTTCATAATCACACATAAGACAACTGCCTTGAACATACCATTAACGCTTGGTAATCCCAATGGTGTTATCGCTTGGTTTGGCTAGTAGCCTAACACTTAGTAATTCAATAACATTCATAAATATTTTAGAATGTGCATGAAATCTAGGCCCGAATGCTTATGTTAGGATAATTAGATTAAGGCATTATATAGTTAGTTTCATAATTTATTACTTTGTTTCACACTTGGCTTACACTTAACCATAGCCTTGCACTTACACAAGTGAAGCGAAGAAGACAACAATCATGTCTTTAAGTCACTACTTTGCCTATTGTGAATTTAGGAGTTAAAGTCCACAAAATTCAACTAGATCTCTAGTGCAATGCTTGAAATTCATATGGTTGTGCATAAGGACTACTTGTTGCTCATCATTGGCATCATTGATGGGCATGGTGCAAGTTATCTAGATTAGTTACATTATAAATGATTGCTATAAAAGTATTAAAAATTTATATTTTTGAATAATATTTGAATTAACACACATTATTAATTAAAAATGTGTCTCCTTCAAATAGAATCAATAATCCATCACATGATGAAAATACTAGTAGAAAAATGGTAGGATTTATATTGAAGAGAATTGATGTGAATTACTAAATGCAAGGGTCTCATATGCTCATTTAGATCCTTACTACATTTAAATACTATGTTTAATTGATGCACACAACCCTAGAGGGGATGAAACAAATCCTAGAACAAGGAGGGCCTCATAGCCTAGGACCTTCTCTAAACCTAGAAAAGATGAATCAAGGGATCATAGGTAGAGATATAGAAGGCATGATGATTCTCCTAGTTCACCATCTTCTTCTTCCTCTTCAATGTCTAGTTCTAATCAAGATGAACATAGGTATAGACATAGAGATACACTAAAGGATCAAGATGAAGATAGAAATAGAATGCAAAGGCAAGATGAAAGACACAAACTAAGCATAGACAAGATTGTCAATATAAGATAACTCGGAATAGAGATTATCACCATGACATATCTAATGAAGATGAATCCTTGTTGGCTACCAGGAGCATGATACAAATTAGGGAGGCAGTTTAAATACCTTATAGGCATCAAAGGTAATAAAGCATCTTCCTCAGGGTGCATTGACAGGATGCTTCCAACGCGATCCCATCAATGTGATCCCATCAATACAATTACATCAACACATGGTTTGATGCATTGACATGACCCTATCAACGTAGTGTCTTGGCTTGCCTATAAATACATGCTCACCAGCTGTATTTATGGCATTCATTCATTAGTTGCTAGCTGAACTCTGGCATTTTTATCTTTCCAAAGTTAGAATATTTTCTAAGTACCTACATTAGAAGTGAGAATTGTATGGATCTTTATTTGAGCATTGATGTACCTAAGCACCTCAATGTGAACAACAATAAATACACTTTCCTTATAAACCTTGCAACATTTGGAATTAGTTTAATATTTACTTTAAATACATTTATTATTTGAGTAATTTTCTTTAATGCATTTGATTAATTAATTAATACACATAAGTATGACCATTTCGAGCATACGTTAACATTTGGTAATCCTAGTAGTGCTTAACTCTTCATAACCAAGTAACATTGCAGTGTGGTTTAGGATGTGTACAGTAAATGGGAATGGATGCTTATGTTAGGATTAGTTAAGATATTAGCTAGTTGTTAGATTAGTTAAAAATTTCATTACTTTATTTTTAGAACTTAGGTAAATTAAGTGAAAAATATAAAATGATAAAAATCATATGCCTTAGTTACACTTAACCATATCTTCATAATTCACAAGTAGAACTAAGAAGACAATGATCATGTTCATTAGATTCACTACCAAGACCCAATGTACTTAGAGAGCTAAAGTCTACAAAATTTGACTAGATCACTTAGTGAACACTAGTGATTTGTATGGTTGAGTGTAGGGATTGCTTACTACTCATCATTGACACCATTGTTGGGGATTTTAGTTAGCTATGTGTGCTATCTAGGAGTTAGTGAAATTATATAATGATGTTGTAACGAACCTAAAAGTTAACATCATTAAGAAAAATAATAATAATTACAAGAGCACATTGTTTTTCTTTCAATTTGATATGGCTTCTTCTCATAGGGAAGATCCTCTACAGCCATATAAAGGAAAATCCAATCAACAATGGTGCAAAGGTTCAAAACCACCAATGCTCTAATAGTGCAAAGTTGTCTATACTCATCCCAATGAGTATGTGCCAGACTTCACCTTCATCCTACATTAAGATGAAAAGCTATAGTGGAGGGACATGGATGGAAACATTGTGTTACCTCTTGATTGATCAGTTCTTGCAATGCTACTCCAAACTCTCATGAAATTGGGCATCCATGAGCTTAATCTTGAATACATTGTGCAAGACCATGACTATCAAGATTATCATTCCCCTGATGCATAATGAAAGAAATATTAACAATAGGAGATGTGCTACGAGGCATCAAAGGGAAAATGGTTCACAAACCCTTCTTCCTATTCAACTAGAAGAAAGTTAAGGATCTTTGCTTCGAGGATTCTCAAAACATTAACTTTTCTCCCTTCTTCTTTGATAAAGGAGGCCATAACCAAAATTTACAATCCACTATAAAAAATCTTGGTTTGGAAAAGAATGGATCCCATGACCATGGGGGCTTGAAAGGAGGGAGTCAAGGTAGGAACTAGGATAAGAATCAAGATAGAGATAGACATGGTGAGCATGATCATGACCAAGGGAGAGGGAGTAGCAAGTATTACACTAGTGTTGGCTCTCCTTCCTCTTCACCTTTGACATCCTCATCTTCTTCCTCCTCTAGCTCTAACTAAATTTACAAAGGACATGATCATGATGGAGGTGCCTAGTGAGATAGAGATGATTATAGGGCCCCCCTAAAATAGTAGAGACCAAGGGCATGGGCAATCAAGGGAGCCCAATCACCACAAAAGAAATGATAGTAGAGGACATCATAGGCACCATGGCCATAACCAAGGCTATGACTATGATGAGCCTTTGCTTGCAACAAGGAACATGCTAAACATTATAGAGGTTGTGAGAATTCCAATGAGACATGTGAAAGATAGTAGAATTAAAAGGTTGGATATGAACAATATCCCCATGTTCGAAGAGGGATACAACTTAGATCCACAAAATCATCTTCAAGCCTTTCATAATGCTTGTGCCTTACAAAATGTGGACAACAAATGACAAAAACTAAAGCTTTTTCCAAGGACTCTCATCAATGAGGCTGAAAGCTAGTACTAGTTCTTAGAGCTAGAATCAATCAAATGATGGAGTATAATGCTTGAACTATTCAATGAAAAGTATCAAATTTACTTCCAAGTGTCTAATCTAAGAAAGCATATCCAAGGGTGGAGACAAGAAACAAATGAATCCTTGGATTCAACCATGGGTAGATATTACTCTCTATTGCACAGGTGCCCATGGCTTAACTTTTCCCAGCAGGAGCAGTTATGCCATATCATAGATAAGCTTTGAATAAAAACAAGGAGACTTCTTAGGGTTTATGCCCAAGGGAGATTTTTAGAACTTAGAGCCCATTAGATCCAAAGGCTGATTGAATAGGTGGCCAAAGAAGAAGGAGAGTTGAGAAAAAGGGAAAGTGTGGAGAAGTACAACTAGGATCCTTTCATCCAAAAAAGGAAACTCTAGTTTTGTGACAATGAGGAGGAGGCCCCAATTGATGAAGTGGTGCAACGTAAAACCTTGTGAATCTAAAACTCTATTTCTAAAATATCAGCCAAGGTTGGGATTCTTTGGACTAAAAGTTCCAAACTACTCTTAGAATTGCCGAAGAGTCCAAAGAGCAATGTAGCAGTTGTAATCAAAGGAGAATGAAAGAAGCTAAATGTGCCCATCAAAGGGGTAAGGGCAAAGCTATTACCATTGAAAATGTTGTGGAATCTGAGACAAATGATGATAGTCGGTGTGACATCTACCACTATGAGCATCCTAAGGAATGTTATTCCATTGTGTTACACTTGCAGAAGTCTGGGGTGTACAGGCTAAATTTGAGATTAGCAAGAAGACAAGCACCCAAAAGGTTGCTTTACCCTCAGGGCAACTACAAGCAGTTCCATCAACAATAACCCTACTATTCGAGTGGAGCTCCACCCCAACCTCATGAGTAGTACCAATAATGGTAGCACTCATAGTCATGGGGGATGCCACCACCAAGACAACAATATCCTTATTGGTAGCTAGATCCCAATGGATACTATGTTTAGCAATTAATTTCTCTACATGACTCTTCTAGTCATGTATCCTTTCAACATCACTACTACCTTTCTAAATACTATAGAGCTCAATCTCTACAGGAGAACCCCCATTTTCTTTCTACCCTTCTCATACTTCAACACCTATACCTACACCCTCAACTCAATTGGATTAAGATTAGCCACCTTCCTAGGAAAAGATCTAATTCCATGAGTCCCCTAATTTATTTGCAAATTAATGGGAATGAGCCTTGTAAGGCTCTTTTGGACTTAGGTTCTGGTGTGAATTTGATCTTCCATAAAATGTACAGAGCCTAGATCCTACCTTTTCTCAAGAAGAGTAACATTCATCTTAAGTTCATAGATCAGTTCATTACTATTTCCTTGGGACTGGTGGAGGACATTATGACCACCATCTATGGGTGGTTCTATCCTACTAACTTCCTGGTGATTCATGTAGATAATTGCAAGGGGGACTTCCCAATCATCATGGGAAGGGCTTAGCTGAGCACAATAGATGCAGGGTTGGGAATTTGAGACCTCTCCTTGAAAATTTTCAACAGAAATGATTTTGGAAAGATTAAGAGAAAGTGTGTTCCATGCATTGCATACAATGACATAGGATGCATTTGTTTGTAGAAATTATGGAACATGAAAAGCACATCAATCACAACATGTAGATAGTATGTCGATGTGATAAAAATTCAAAGGTGCCTATACAAAATAGCCACAAAATAGGAGAGCACCCAATGGCTGATAGCTGATGAAAAATGTAGTTTAACAATATGCATGGAATCAACTAAGAGCCTTATGAGTGCATACATTAAAGGCATGGATGAACTGGAGCAAGTTCATTACCAAATCTCTAATGATAAACCTAATGACACCAACTAGAAAGATTTGGAGATCCTTGAAAGTTTTAAATAAGAGCCCCTTAGGTTGAAAAAATTTCTAGCTAGAATGGAGTATTCTTTTCTAAAAAATGGTAGGCCAGTTATTATCAATGTCAATCTTGCTCTTATGAAGAAAAGGAAGCTATTGGAGGTGGTCAAAAAATGGCCAACAGCCTTTTCTTAGCCATATCTTGAACTCATTGGGATTGATCGTAGGATATACTAGCACCACATCTACACAAATCCTTCCATGAAGCCAAAGAAGTAGAAGCAATGGAAATTGAACCCCAAATTGAAGCAAATTGTTAAAGAGGAGATTGAATAATTCCTAAAGGTGAGGTTCATCTATCCCATTACAGATAACAAGTGGGTTAGCCCACTTGTGATAGTGCTAAGGAAAGGTGGCAAATGGAGGGTCTACATTGATTTTAGACTATTAAACATGGAAACATACAAATATCACTTTCCATTTTCATTTGTGGACTAGGTGTTGGAAACTATTTTTAGGCATTACTACTACAGGTTTCTAGATGGTTATAGTGGTTATAACCAAATTCAGATTGCATCAAAAGATTAGGCAAAAATAACATTCATGAGTTCCTAGGAAGCTTTCACATACAAAAATATGATGTTTGGCCTATGAAATACCCCTACTACATTCCAATGTCTTGTCCTAAGCATCTTCCAACAATAGGCTAGTAATGGGATGGAAGTCTTCATGGATGACTTCTCCACCTATGGGGCTACATTTGAGTAAGCCTTAGACCATCTTATGTAAGTGCTAAAAAGGTGTGTGGATACAAAACTTTGGCTCAACTGGCAAAAAAACCACTTTATGGTCTAGGAAGGCATTGTTCTAGGGAACAACATTTCAAAAAAAGGAATCATGGTGGACCCTAAAAAAATAAGGGTCATCCAACAAATTACCATATAGAAAGAAACCATTAAAGATGTAAGGTCATTCCTTGGACACATTGGCTACTATTAATGATTCATTAAGAATTTATCTAAGATTGCTAAACCATTGGTGGAGTTGACAAAGAAGCATGTTCTGTTTGTCTAAACCAAGAAATGCAAATGTGCATTTCAGCAGCTCAAGTAAAAGCTTCTAGAAACTCCAATTCTATGAGTAGAGGATTGGTCCAAACCTTTCAACATCATGATGGATGCATCAAATTGTGCCTTGGGAGTTATGCTCACAAAGTTGGATGATTACAAACATCCTTACTATATTCACTATGGAAGTAGAAGCATTGTGGGTGCACAACTGAACTACATCATAACAGAGAAAGAATTGATGACAGCGATGTTCACCTTGGAAAACTTTAGGCACTATGTGCTTGGATACAAGGTCTTTATGAACACAAATCATAGTGCAATTCAAATCCTCATGAAAAAACCAATGATGAACCCCCATATCATATGGTGGTTGGTGATCTTACAGGAATTCAATCTTATGATGGTAGATCGAAAGGGACCCAAGAACATGGTTGTTAATCACTTTTCTCAGTTGCAATGGGATAATAAAGAGAAGAAGAGCCCACTATCAAATCAATTTCCTGATGAAATCCTCTTTACCAGGGCTATAAATGAACAAATGCCCATTGAACCTAATTTGTACGATTACATTCTCACTTATCTTCTCACTTAGGAGATCCTACAGGAGTGGGACAATAAGAAGAAACAATAGTTTCTTCACTAGGAAAAACACTTCATGGAGATTAACGAATACCTTTACAAGATGTGCACTTATGACCTAGTTCATTGGTTTGTTCCTAATGTTGATCAACTCTACATTCTTCAAGAAACTCACTAGGGCCCTTGTGGTGACCACTATGCTGGGAAATGCATGGCCATTAAGATCCTCATGGTAGAGTATTATTGGTCAACACTTTTTAGTAACACTCACCACTTTCTACATTCCTAAGAATACTACCAATGTGATGGTGGAATGACTACTCATATGGAGGAACCTTAGTAATGGATCTAACCATTGGAGCCCTTCAACATTGAAGGCATTAACTTCATGGGTCCCATCACACCAATGCCAAATGTAAAGGCCTACATCATAGTAATTGTTGACTATTGTACAAAATGGGTAGAAGCTACATCCATCACTAATTGCACATCTTTTATGGCTACTTGGTTTGTACAAAAAAAATGTTGTAAATAGGTTTGGGGTTCCATGTGCACTTATTTCTAATAACAATACTCATTTTACAAGCACTACCTTTCGAAAGCTTATGCAATGCTTAGGGGTTGAACATAAATTAACACCCTATCACCCCCAATCCAATGGTCAAGTAGAGGTTACAAATAGGAAATCACAAAAATACTAACCAAGACTATTAGTAAATATAGAAAGAATTGGAGCACAAAACTCAACTATGCCCTTTGGGCCTACCACTCCACATGGAAACTTCCTATCGACTACTCTCCCTATGAGCTTGTGTACGGAAAATTACCAACTTTGACTATGCAAGTAGAGCTTCATACATTATCAATAGCTTGTGACCTTAACCTTGACCAAAGTCTAGCACAAAAAGCAAGATTAATGAGCCTCAACTTGCTAGATAAGAACCAATTGGTAGCCCTATCGTCTAATGAGTTGCATAAGGCATTCAATAAGCAACTACATGATCTTAAAATAAGGAAAGTAAAATTTCAATAGGGAGATAGGGTCCTCTAATGGAATCCTACACATGTACCACAAAGAACAAAGTTCCAAATGTTGTGGAAGGGGCCTTATATTAACTATGAAATCTTTTCTTCTAGGGTCATGTTAATATACAAACCTAAAAGCCCAAACAATAAATTTCTTACCAACATGAAATAAATAAAACCTTTCCATGAGCTTAAGAGAGCCAATGACCAAAACACCTCAACGAACGGACATGCAAACTTAATTTTTTAGATATCCTCCTTCTAACTCAGTTGTGGGGGAGATGGCCATCCATGCTAATTAATCAAAGTGGCTTCTCAATTTTTTGTTTTTTCTATTTTTCACAATTTTTTTACACCATCTTTAGTGCATTTTTCTCTTTCATAAATATTTTACAATTTCTTATATATTTTAATTTATTTGGTTTAGGTTTTTCTAATATTTTTCTAACGTTTTTTTTTCTTCATTGTCGATAGGACTAAGTGCAACTATACTTGTTGATTGATGGTGGTTTGTGCAAGAATGTTATTTGATTGTTGATGTCTAGATTCTATCTTTGAAATTTGGGATTAATAACTAAGACATGATTTCTTTTTCATGATAATAAGTAGTAAGTCCACATCATCCACCCATCCAAAAAACTCTATGGTGTTCCCTTGTTTTGGAAATATGCAGTCCCTTCTTAAACAAAAATTTTAATGAATTTATGACCTTGGTAGTTTTCAAACTTGGGAATGATTAAATGGATAGACAAGGTGTAACTTCAAGGTGATTTGATGTTCTTTATACTTGACTACCCTATTGGGTGCATGAGTGTTTTCCTAGATTTCTCATCTTTTCACTATCAACCAATAATAGGAAGCTAAAAGTCTCTACATGGTGTGGTTCCCATAACACACAAACAAAAATAGAAAACAAAAAAAAAACACAATAATGAGAATTCAAAGAACATCCCTTAGATGAAATAATGGGTTACATGCACTTGTTATGGGACTAGAAAGACATGTTACCCATGCTTAAAGATCCCTTCTAACTAAGGCCCATCTCACTTCCTGCTTCTCTTTGTTTTTCTTTTAGGAATGGTGATTGATTTATGGGGATATTCTTGTGCCTTAAGGGAGTGGATTGATCTTGAAGTGTCAATGCGAAGTCATTGAAAGTGGTTGGTTTTAATTTATACTAAGGATGGACGTTATTAGGTCATATTAACCACAAATACATAAGGGACTTCATGTAGCCATGATATAGGACTCCATTCCACTCTTCACCTCATCTACTATGCTTCCCATCACTCACCTTACTATCATTTTTCATGTTTTGTTCAATGCCATGGTTTGATATGTTAAAATTCTTAGGTAGTTTATGGGTTTTAGTCCTTAACTTACCATAACCATTGATCATCCATGGGGCCCATGAACTCCTTGGTTTGAGGGCATGTAAGGGCATTAAGGACATAAGCCTATCATGGGGAGGATCCACTTGCATACTTCTTGGTTAGACTAGTTAAGTTCCTCATCCCTTAGATATTTTCACATTGAATCCATTCATGCTCCATGTCAATTGTGTCTAGTTTTGCACTTCTTTTTAAGTTTTCTTTAATCATTCTCCTTATAAAATCTCTTTTTTTTTTTGTGAATTATCTAGCCCTCTTCAGGCATTTCTTCCTATTGTTGGCCTTTCTAGATCTCTATGGACTCCACTTTTATGCAAAAACTATTTATTTTTCCTCAAATTTTCAAGGTAAAAAATTTGTCCTTTAGCCACATTGGTGGGATCCCATCAATGCATACTATTACATCAATGCAACCCCATATACAAGATTCCATCGATGTAGCCATAAATATCTATAAATAGGATGTAACACTTTGAAAATTTTTCCATTGGCTTCATTTGATAGCTTTCATACCACTTGTCTAATTAACCTCGTTCTTTGTTCTTGCAACTATTGAAGGTGAGTTCTACGTCATGGGGCCCACAAACCTTAGGTTTCTAACAAAATTTTTTTTGGAAATTTTCTAACTCCCACAAGGTTTAACCAATAAAATAATATTAAGATCACTAATTAGAGAGCATTAGACCTTTCTAATGAACTTTAGTGGCCATGCAAATAATAATAATAATAAAATAATATTAAAATGATCAATCCACCATGATCACAACTTAGCTAAGTGTAACTAATCAAAGAGATAAGGTACCTAAATGTTCTAAGTTACACATCAAATGCCAATCTTTGGTCATGTTGTGATTATAGATGACACCTAGACCTAAGCATGGGTAGGAAGCAGGATCATCCCAATTGAGGGAGAAGTGATCTAGAATTGAAAGTGGCCAGAAAGCAAAGTTGTCCCAAGAGAAGGTAGCTGAGATACATGCAATGGGACCTCTTTAGGAGGACCTTGAAGTAGAATCTATCCATTAGATTCTAGAATCTCAAATAGAGCAATCCCACTAGAATGAGACACTTGGACCTAGACCAAACCTTGAGGTCACTTGGATGGAGGCATGCATGAGGTAAATCAAATCTAGGAAGATTCAAAAAGTAGTTCTCCTTAAATTAAACTTTGGCTCTTTTTTGGACTTTACCTCAAAAGATGTTAAAGCTTAACTTGAGATTTCTCCCATGTGGCCCATTCTCACTTCCAATCGAGAATGGTACATGGGAGAAACATATCTCTTCTAGAATAATAGGCAGGGCAATGCCACTGTGAAGAGAAATGACATTTCTATGTCCTATATAGTGAAGGCCATTTCTAAGGTCCTTGGATTATTGGAAACTAGGGCAAACTTAGGCAAAAATTTCAACAAAAGCAGACCTAGAGGTCAAAAAGGAGTGGGTCTAACAGTGCTACAGAGTTGATCGTAAGGAGTTTGGTGCACTCACAATGGTTGAGCATGCATATTTCAAGATGAAAACCTACCATCTCAATTTGATAGTGAGGCCCAACAAGGTGATAACCTCCTTTTCCCATGCATATGTCACTCTAAGAAAGAAATTTTCTATCAACCTCCCATAGCTAATCTATCTTAAGATAGATAAGCAATTTAAAGAAGATGAACATGGGAGGAAGGCACTCCCCTTTCCATGTCTCATCTAGAAATTATGTAACAGGGAAGGAATGGCCTACTATTTTATTGATACCATCAAACATGCTCCTGCTACCTCTTGGGTGGAAATGATGAAGGATAAAGTTTCTACCAAAGTGCTAGAAGAGGAATAGCTTCCATTACCACCCACTTATTATTAATCAATACTAGACTCCTGCACTACCATTGAGCACATGTGCAAACTCCGTGAGTAACTCCTGTAGTAGTAGTAGGCATGATCGAGTGATGGTAAATCCTTTATATATAGTACAACATTGAGTCATCTCAATGAGGTGGTAGAATCAATCAGTAGGATGAAGAGTTTGGCACCAATGTTTTCTACTAAATGAATGAAAGTACCCACAAGATCAAATCCTAGTGCTTGAATGGTATTCCCCTCTCAACAGCAATAATTCCCAGAAATCTCTAGGAATGCCACTACCTTTTCGGTGCACTTAGAAGAGGGCAAGGGGGGCAACTGTTCTAGTGATGCAGCACCAAGGGCAAGAAACAATAGCATAGATGGTTTTTGATGAAACACCTTGAAAATTGCGAGGCTTCAATAGTCCAACAAAATTCTGCGACTTAGGTGAGGATTTGCGACAAAGAATAACACAAAGAAAGCTCCAGAAGACAGAACGAGACAAAGGGATGCACAACATCAAGCCTTCAAACTTTTCAAGATCTCCAAAATCTTAACTTTCTGTTCATTATGCTGTATTACGCAACATAGCGTAATGTCGCTTAGCGTAATTTCACACAGTGCTGCGCAATATTAGAAGGAAGCCTACTACGACAATGGAGCTGGCAAAGATTCAAAACCTCAACAAATGTGGCAAAACCTTAAGGCCTAAGCAACGACCTACAACATACCGCGCATTTCACTAAGTCCTTCGGTCAAGATTTCTATTACGCTACATTACGCAGTGTAGCGTACTAAACCTGAAAAGATTGATCAAATCCAAAAGGAAGCATAGCAACAACATCTCAACTTTTTGTAAGTCGGCTACTTTACACTTCATTACACTACGCAACGTAGACAAGCATAACACAGCATCAGCTACTTTACGCTTCATTACGCTACACAGCATAGACAAGCATAATGTAGCATAAAGTTGACAGAGGCAATATAGTACAAGCACCAACAATTCATACGCCACAATATGCTCTTTAGCGTATTGCAGCGTAATCAGAGGACAGTTTGAGCAAAAGTGGTTCGCAACGCATTACGCTCCAAAGCATAGTGTAGTGTGGCATCGCAAGCTTTGAACATAAAAAAAACATCAAATCAATAGTATCTTATAAGTTCAAGACATGTGTCATCTAGACCATGTTTTTCTCCTGACCCTGAACTTATAAATACTCCAGCTAATAAAGAAAAGAAGGGGTGGGCAAAAAATTCCTTCATAGCAACAAGTCTTCTCTGTGAGCAACATTCCTTTTCATTGGTGATTATCAAGAACCTTTTGGCAAAGATTGAAAAAGTAGATTAGAGATCGTGAGAGCATCAGATGTGATCGGCAAGATTTATCGATCAGAACAACAATCAATTGACAGACATTTTACTCTAGGTTTGACCTTCCTTGCACTCAGATTTGGCTAGAACAAGGTAGATCGACCCCTATGTGCTTCACCTTTGAATAGCTTTCTTGTTGTTTGTGTATGCTTCATCTAAAAAAAATGAAGTCTTTCGTTAAATCATTGTACACAGTACATTCAGCTTATAAGTTAAATCCCAGATCTTGGGATTGCACGTTTCTTTAGATCCAATCTCTCGTGTTTCGTTGATACATACTTTGTAGTCATTTTAAATTCTTTACATCATTTTCAATTCCCTTTGTGATTAATGATATTACACTACTTTGTAAAAACACACCACTCGCTATACAAAGATTTACTGATTAAGTAAGTCCCTGTCTGATCGACAAGACCATTCAGGGCACCTCAAATTCGTTTTCTCCAGCACGGCCCTCGCACGGATCC
Source organism: Gnetum montanum (assembly GCA_015680685.1). Taxonomy (NCBI): domain Eukaryota; kingdom Viridiplantae; phylum Streptophyta; class Gnetopsida; order Gnetales; family Gnetaceae; genus Gnetum; species Gnetum montanum. Next base: position 253,007 of record MNCI01016268.1, on the reverse strand, counting down.
GGGGTTGGAGCTATGTATGTGGAATTTCGCTCAGTATTTCCAACGACCGACGTTTTCTGTCGTTAAAGTTTTCTAGTGCTAGAAGGAGGGCTTGAATCTCCAATCCACATTTTACGGGTAACCTTGTAAGCAATCTGCACCCACATTCAACCAACGTGAACGTAATACCTCCAAGGTGGTTTACGA
>MNCI01016268.1:173187-246105 GCA_015680685.1 Gnetum montanum | reverse complement strand
GGTGGGGGGGGAGGGGGGGGGGGGGGGGGGTGGTCCAAAGTCCATTCCTTGTCTAGCTATCCCTAATTTTTGCATTTGGTGAAGAAGTCGACATAGCAAGTGGGATACTTCAGAATTTCAAATGCTAATTATTCCATAACCATGGCCCACACGTTGCTGATAGAGGTAAATTCCTTTATGGCCCTTTCAGTTAAGGACAATGTATCATTATCACCCCAGAGACCACCGTCATCGATAAAAAATCTATATCACCAAAATTATCTTTGCCCTTTACGCTTAACATAGATTCAAATAGTAGTCGACGTATTGCATCAAAAAATAAACAAAACAAACAAACTTACTTGCCTACATAATACACAATGCTAGGTGGATTCTGGAAATAGGTTGTGACGTGGCGAGCCACAAACAGAGTGTTGTAGGCATGATAGCAGTTAAACCTAAGCATATCCCAAATCCAATGCGAACGCCTCAAACCTTTGGCGCTATGATCACGGTCTTGCACTCACACAATTTCTATGGCACCGTCTGTTAGGAACGACAAGATGCCCTATGTCGATCCAACCAGTAGCGTCTCCAAAATGGCAGCAACTACCTCGTCTGATAAATGCGACCAAATGATAATGCTGAAATTGCTAAGCAAAAAATGTAGAAATTCCCGTGCGTCTCTTTGGAACCATACCGCATGCCCCTTTACACAAGCATGAGGGGGAGGAACATTAGCCACGGGAACATTTATACAGCATAGAATGCCCACTATGTCCAAAACGATTAGGACATGCTTTAACATAATACTGTACAAAACACAAATATACTACCATTAGACAAACCATCCAGACGTAGAACCCTATTGCCCAACAAGGTACAGAAGTCATCCATGAAGACTTCCACTTTGCTACCAATGTGCTATTGAAAAATGCTAAGGAGAAGGCATTAAAAAGTTGTAGGGACATTGCATAGACCAAATGGCATCTTTCTATATGCGAAAGTCCCCTAGGAACTTGTGAATGTAGTTTGGCATGATCCTCTAGCATGATTTAAATATAGTTATAACCACTATAACCATCTAGAAAGTTGTAATAATAATGCTTCGAAATAGTATCCATCACTTGGTTCACAAATGACAATGGAAAATTATCTTTGAATGTCATCATGTTTAATAGTCTAAACTCAATGCAAACCCATCACTTATCACCTTTCTTTGGTATGATCACAAGTGGACTAATCCACTCACTATCTACAATGGGATATATGAACCCTACCTTGAAGATTTGTTCAATTACCTCCTTCATGATCTACTTCAACTTGGGATTCAACTACCACTGTGGTTGCCTCTTTGGCTTTATGAACATATCAATATAGATCCAATGCTAGCATATCTGAGGATCAATCCCAGTGAGTTCAAGATATGATCAAGAAAAGGCTATTGACCATTTTTTGAGCACCTTCAATAGCATCCTTTTCTATTTAGGAGTAAGGTTGGCATTAATTATTACCAACTTACCAATTTTTAGAAAATCATATTCCATGCTAGCAGGTAGAGTTTTGAACTCTAGGGGATCCTATTTGAAATGTTCAAGGATTTTCAAGTCTCCCAAATAAGTATCATCATGTTCATCATTGAAGAGTTGGAAATGAACTTGCTCTAGTTCATCTCCACCTTCAACATAGGCATAAGTTAGACTCTCAATTAGTTCCATGCAAAGCGTTGAGTTGATTTTAGGATTAGCTATTAGCCACTGGATGTCCTCCTATTTTGTGGCTATTGTGTACATGCACTTTTGAATTTTAAATTCATTAGCACATTACCTGAATGCTTTGATTAATGTGCTTTTGATATATCATAAATTTTGCACATAGTAGCACCCTATGTTGTTGTACGTGATGCATGGAACTCTTTTCTTCTCAACTTTGCTAAATTCATTCTCTTTGGAAATATCTAAGGAGAGGTCTTTGATGCTCATTCGTGCATCAACAATGCTCAACCAAGCCCTTCCCATAATGATTGGGAAGTCCCCCTTATATTTTTCAACCTTGATCACCAAGAAATTGGTAAAATATGATCACCCACATATAGTGGTCACCATGTCCTCCACTAGTCCCAAGGGAACAATGATGAACTAATCTACTAATTTTAAATGAATATTACTCTTCTTGAGAGGAGCTAGGTTCAAGGTTTTGTACATTTCATGAGAAATCAGATTGATACCAGAACTTGAATTAAGAAAAGCCTTGCATATCTCATTCCTAGTGATCTACAAGTAGATGAGGTAAGTCCTAGGATCAGCTCTTTTTCTACAAAGGTTGTCAGTCTTAATCCAATCAAATACAACATGGGTTAACATGACTATGTAGATTTTGGGAGGAATTTGGTTTGAAGGGTTCTTGAAAGAAATAGATGTAAAGGATGAAGGATATAAATGATGACTAGCCACATGAGTTGGTGAGGGCTTTGTAGGACTATTGGTTCAGAAATATGATTGTTTTTGAGGTTTGGGTTTTGAACTACTTGCCTGAGGAACTGGTTGTAAGTTAACAACCTTGGTAGCATTATGTTGTTGCGATTGGGCTGGAAGTTCACCTTACATTGATGGAGTAGCTGGTAATTGAGTTGAGGGTGGAGGGACATGTGCAGAAGGATGAGAAGGGTATTAATGAAATGGGGATTTCCCTCTATGAGATGGAGAATGAGCTCTATAGTACTCCATATGGTAGTAGTGATGTTGGAATGAAGTGTGACTAGAAGAGTCAAGTGGAAAAATGGGCTATTGAACATAGTACCCATATGGATCTAGCTGCCTATAATGGTATTTTTGCCTTAGTGGTGGCATCACCCATGACTATGAATATTTCCACTATTGGTACTACTCATATGTTTGTCGTGGAGGTTCACTTGGATAATAAGCTTGTTGTTGATGGAATTGCCTGGGTTTGCAATGAGGATAAGGTATTTGATGAGTGGTGAGATAACCCTACACCCAACCATATGAATCACAAGCATTCATCCGAAATCTGATCGAACTCTACAGAGCTTAAGTTCTTAAGTACACCAATTTCTAAGAAGTGAAATCTAATTGGAACGATCATTGTCTTCTTAGTTCCACTTGTGAGGTACAAGTTTATGATTAAGTGCAATTGGGGTATATGATTTTTATCATCTTATGTTTTATAAATTTAATTTCCTAGAATAAGAATAAAAAGTAGGGTAATTTAACATCTAGTTTATCTACTGCCTAGCTAGCCTAACACAAGTACCTATTCCCACCCCTCGAACACATCTTGAATGCATATAGCACTACTGAGTTACCAAACATTAAGCATTTTTGGATTACCAAGTGCTATACATATGCTCAAAGTGGTCATGATTATGTTCATTAACAACTAAAAATTAATTACTTAATGAAAATGCAATAAAGTAAAGTGCATGAATAAGAAATGCATTAAAGAAGACATTAATCTATTCTCAGTGCTACAAGAATTATCAAAAGGGCTCATCTTTATTCCCATCACACTGTTATGCTCAAGTACATTGGTGCTCAAATAAAGGTCCATACACACTCAAACTCCTATTGTGGTCTAGACTAACTACACTACAAGAACTTTGTTACTCTATGTAAAAACTGATGAAAAACTACTATTCTCAATTGTGAGCCCAAGCACTATATTTATAGGCTAGCATATACCCCATCATATCAAATATTTGACATCACATCTTGGGCTCTGATATCAAGTATCTAATATCAAAGTGTGTCCAAACATGATTCATCATACCCCCATAACTGAATGAAAACTCGTCCTTAAGTGCAAAAGAGGAGGAACAAGTTCCTTACAAAATATTGGGCAAGTATGGGATTATTGATTGACATACAAACTAACTTGGATGGAACAGACAGACTCTGAGTGCCTGAGTGTACGAAATATGATCTTTTACAAAATTGGGTGTTCATGACAAGAGAAGTAAACATCCTAGAAAAAACTGACATCAAACTCTTCTTGGTAGCTAAAGAGTAAGGGAGAAGATTCAATGATCATGCATAGTCCTCATCACATGGTGCAACTGCTTATCTGTTGGGGAAGACAATCCTACTTCCAGTCCACACTTCCCACTGCAATCACAACAAAATCATGGATTAGTATGCAGTGTGTAACATATAGCTTTGAAGTACCTTATCTTGTTGGTAGTTACACTTGGCCAGGTTGTGATTGTGGTGGGTTGATTTTGTTAATAATGTTAGTAGGAAAGTTGAAAAATAGGTGAAATGGCTAAGCTATACACTATTAAATTTGAAAAATTTTGAACACAATGAAATGCTGAAAGAAGGTTTAAGAATTCACAACAAATGAAACGAGTATTTTACTAAAATACATTGTGAAAATGCACACAATTAGATGTCATTGATGAGGCATGCAAAAGGGATTTAATTGTGAGAAAGTCTAAGGGTAAAGAACTTAATTAACCTAACCAAAAGACATGCAAGTGGATCCTCCCCAAAGTAGGAATAGGCCTTTTATTGCCCTTGCATAACTTCAAACCAAGGAGTTCATGGGCCCCATGGGTGATTAATGGTTATGGAGAGTTAAAGACAAAAACCTAGAAGAAACTACCTAAGAATTTTGACACATCAAACTAGGACATCAAACAAGAACATGAAACTAGCAATGAGGTAGGACGTGAGAAGCATAGGTGGAAGAGAGAGTGTGTGTGGAATAAAGTTCCTAATTAAGGTCACATAAAGTTCCTTATGGATTTTATGGTTAAATGACTTGATAAGATCCATCCTTAGTCTAGACAAAAATCAACCACATTTAGTGACATCACATTGACATTCTAAGACTAGTCCACCATCTTGAGGCACAAGAGCACTCACATAGAACAACCACCATTCCTGATTAGAGAAGAAAAGAGAAGTAGGAAGTGAGGAAGGGCCTTAGTTAGAGGCAAACTTTAGGCATGGGTAACATGTCTTTCTAGTCCCATAACTGATGCTTATAGCCTCTTTATTTTGTCTAATGGATGTGTTTTGAATTCCCATCATTTTTTTTGAATGAAGGGAACCACACCATGCAAAGACTTATTCAACTTCTTGTTATTAGTCAACATGGAATGGTAAGGAATCCATGAAAACACACATGCACCCAAGTAAGCAAAAAAACATAGAGAAAACCAAATCCCCTTAAAGTCGCATCCTGTTTAAACCTTTGAATCCTTTTCAAATCTAAAAACTACCAAAGTCACAAGTTTGTTAAAGTTTTATTCATGAAAAAGAGACTACACACTTCTAGAATAAGGAAAACCATAGAGTTCATGGATGGGTGGATGTTGTGAACTCACTACCTATTTCATAAAAAAGAAACCATGTCCTAATTATCAACAATAAAATTTAAAGCTAGAATCTAGACACCAATAATCAAATAACTAGATAGCACATGCCTACATCAATCAAACATACTATACCTAGTTAGCAACACAACATGTTATTATTAAAATATAATAAGAAAATCATATCCAAAATAAAGGAAAATATATAAGAAAGTGTAAAATATTTAAGAAAAATAAAACATACTAATGATTTTGTAAAACAAAAACTTTCAAAAAATTAAAACATAAAACAAAAAGATGTAAGATAAAGAATCTGTAAAACAAAAAATTATAAAAGTAACAAGGTGTAAAACAAAAGGATGAAAAACTAAGGAGCTAATTATATAGTTAGCATGGATGGCCATCTCTCCCATGACTAATTTGAAAGGAGGAGATCCAAAATATTGAACGTGGTTGTCCATCTATTGAGGCGTTTATTGTATTAGTTGGCATATGCTCATGGAAAGGTTTGATTTATTATATGTTGACTAGCTATTTTTTGTCTAGGCTCTTAGTTTTGCGGATCATCATGGCCCCAAAAGAAAAATTTTTGTAAATTATATAAGGTTATTCCCACAATGTTTGAAACTTAGTTCATTGAGATACGTGTGTGGGATTCTAGTAGAGAACCTTATCTTCCAGTAGAAATTTGACTTTCCTAATTTTAAGGTCATGGCACTTTTTGTTGAATGCCTTGTGTAACTCGTTAGATGATAGGATCACCAATCAATTTTTGTCTAGCAAGTTAAGATTTATTAATCTTTCTTTATATACCAGACTTAAGTCAAGGTCGAGGTCATAGGTTGTTGAAAGTGTACAAAGCTTAGATTGAATAGGAAGTATTAGTAATTTTCCATACACCAGCTCATAGGGAGAATAACCTATAGGAAGTTTCCAAATTGAGTAATAAGCCCAAAGGGAAATTTTGAGTTTCTTTGTGAGTAATAACCTATTTACTAACAATTCTTGTTAGAATCTTTGTGATTTCCCTATTGGTAACCTTAGCTTAACCATTGGCTTGCAAATGCTAGGGTGTTGTGAGCTTATGTTTAACCCCAAGTGTTGCATGAGCTTCCAAAAGGTATTGCCTATAAAGTGACTTCCATTATCAAAAATTAATGCATGTAGCACACCAAACCTATTTGCAACATTTTTTTGTACAAACTGAGTACTAGTAAAAGATGTATAGTCAGTGATGGCTACTACTTCTACCCATTTTGTGCAATAGTTAACAACAACTATGATGTACACCTTTTCATTTGACATGTGCATGATGGGACCCATGAAATTAATGACCTAGATGTTGAAGGGTTCCAGTGGTTGGATCCACTATTGAGGTTCCTCCATTTGAGTAGTCATTCCACCATCTGATTGGTAGCATTCACAAGAGTAGATATATTGATGACCATCCCTGAAGATTGTTGGCCAATAATACCCTATCATCAAGATTTTAATGAGAGTGCATCTCTCAGCATAGTGGCCCCCACAAGGACCTTCATGAGCATCTTGGAGAATGCACAATTGATTAGTATCAAGGAGAGACCAATGAACTAGGCCATCAATGGACATCTTGTAGAGGTGTCTGTTGATCTCCATGAAGCATTTTACCTAGTGAAGAAACTATTGTTTCTTCTAGTGTTCTAGCCCTTGTGGCATCTCGTGGGTGAGAAGATAGGTGAGAATACCATCATACCATTTACGCTCATTCGGTAATTGTTTAGTTATAGCCTTAACAAGGAGGAGTTGATCAATAAATAGATTAGATAGTGGGCTTTCCTCCTCTTTGTTGTTCCATCTTAATCAAGATAAGTGGTTGACAATCATATTCTTAGTGCCCTTTCGATCTACCATCATAAGATTGAATTCTTATAAGATCACCAACCACCATATGACATGGGGGCTCACCATTGGATTATTCATCAAGAAGCAAATGGTGTTGTGGTCTGTGTGCACAAACACTTTGTATTCAAGAACATAATGCCTAAACTTCTCTAGAGCAAATACCATTTCCATCTTTCTATGGTGGTATAGTTCAATTGTGCATCCACAATGCTTCATCTTACATAGTGGATGTAATATAGACATTTCTTATTATCCATCTATGTAAACACAACTTCCAAGGCATAATTTGATGCATTCGTCATGACATGAAATGGTCTGAACCAGTTAGGTGCTTGTAGAATTGGAGTTTCTACAAGTTTCTCCTTTAGTTGCCAGAATGCTTTATCACATTATGTGGTTTAGACAAATGGAGCATCTTGCTTTGTCAGCTTAACCAATGGTTTTGTTATTTTAGAGAAATTCTCTACAAATCATTGGTAGTAGCCAGTATGTCCAAGGAATGACCGAACATCTTTGACAGTTTTTATTTTGTGGGTTATTCCTTAGATGACCCTTATTTTTTTGAGGTCAACCTCAATTCCTACTTGTGATATTCTATGTCCCAACATAATGCTCTATTGGACTATCATATAACTCTTTTTCCAATTGAGCTAGTGAACACATCATTTTAGCACTTTCCCAAGGCAATCCAAGGCTTGTGCAAATGTAGCTCCATAGGCAGAGAAGTCATCAATGAAAACTTCCACACCACTATTGATCTGTTGTTGAAAAATGCTTAGGACTAGGCATTGGAATGTAGTAGGGGCATTGCATAGACCAAAAGGCATCTTGTGATATGCAAAAGTCCCCTAGGGACTTATGAATGTTCTGTTGTCTTGGTTCTTTGGTGTGATCTAGATTTGGTTATAGTGACTATAACCATCCATAAAAAAATAATAGCAATGCCCAGATATTTTCTCTAACACCTTATGAACAAATGGCACTGGGAAATTGATGAGTGGCGAGGTACCCCTACACTCAACCATATGAAATGAGCGTAGCACGCGCGATCTGGTCGAACTCCGCAAACTAAGTGCCTACATGCCCCATGGAACACTTGGGGTTAATCATTCGTTGTCTTCCCAAACTTACTTGTGGTTGTTAAGGTATATGGTTAAGTAAGTCCGAGGTATATGATTTTTATATATTTTTATGTTTTTCTCCATGCTATCGAGGTGAAGGGTTGAGAAACTAACTAATGACTAACTCTAAATTACCTAGCGTCAACATCTGTTCCCACTTATCGTACACACCTTGAACCGATGCAACCGTGGCTACCAAACGCTAATCATTGTTGGGATCACCACGCGTAACGCACGTGCTTGAAGTGGTTGTACTGAGGCACCTAACTAGGAGGAAAGGGTTGAGAGAATCTATCTAGCCTAAGTGCGATGAGCAGCCAATTCCTTGACTAACCGTACACATCTGGGACTACCACTGGGATTACCAAGCATAGATCCTGGATAGGCCACTGGGTTACCAAGTAGTTACACTAGATGCTCGTAATCAAGTCGTACTCATACCACATGTGATGAATAGTTGATTTCTTGACTATCCGTATACATCCTTAGATGCTCGTAATCAAGTCATACTCATTCCGCATTCCAGGAGTTTAAGCATGAGAGAGAAAACAATAAATAAAATCCTATTCCATGCACTGCAAGGTTTATCTGAAAAGCTTATCTTTATTGTCGTACAAAACTTGTGTTTAGGTACAATGTTGTTTGAATAAAGATACGTTCACTTTAGGACTCCTACTATGGGCACATGGAAAATATTCTATCTCTGGAGTGATCAAACTACCAGAGTTTTCCTACTTCTAACTCAGGATGGAGAAACAAGGGAGAGCCGCCTCTTATTTATAGATATGACCATGGACTACGATATCGCATACACAACATCACAGGGGACGACACGCTATCGCATACACGATATCGCATGGGATGCGATATCATGGCTCATGCGAATCACGTCTCATCATACCCCCATGACTAAATGAAAACTCGTCCTCGAGTTCCTTACAATAATATCAGGAAGGTATGGAATTATTGAGGGGAATGGAACTAATGGGATGACATGTGAACGGATCATCATTACAAGACTGGATAAAACTAGTGTTCATGACAACAAGGGTGAACACCTTATTACAATGACATCAGGCCTTTGTTAGTAGCTAAGAAAGAAAGAGAGAGAGAGAAAGAAGTGTTGCTGCTACCAACCCCAAGATTGTGCCTTTCGTTGTCCATCGGTAAGCACGTCATCGATCTTGCTCCTTGCATAGCTTCTGTAGCGCTGCTCCATTCCATGTGTTTCCTCCAGATCCAATCTGTTATTACATGATTGCCATTTGCACACACAACATAGTCTTATATTAGCAAGGGTAAATGAATCATCATGTAATTGATAACTTGCTTCGGTGTAAGTTCATTAGCTAAGTTGTGGGATGGCTGATATGGATCAGGAGATATAGTAATGATGACTACTGAAGGTGTAGGGGTTAGGAAGAAAATAAAAAAATTTGGGGATAGGATAAAATCAAAAAAGAAGGCCCTGTACCCCCATGACTAATCGCGAACCTCCAGTAGCATTAGAATGAAGAAAGAGAAGGAGTAAGAAAGATAGATAAACAAGGACAACTGAAAACATCAATGAAGTGAAATGGATGTCAAGATGGAAATGAACAAAATGAAATTGATTGAAAAATGTTAAGGGAAAGAATTTAACTAATGTTCCAAATAGGAATGTCAGTGGGTCCTCCCCAAAGCAGGCTCATGTGCTTAATTCCCTGACAAACCCACATTCAAAGAGTCCATAGGCTTTGGGAATGTTATTTGGAACAAGAGTTAAAGTCTTAACCGCAAGAATTTACCAAAAAGAAAACAATGCATCTACCAAAATATACACTAATGATACAACCAACAATGAGGTGAACAATGGAGAGAAGGGTGGAGAGAAGAGGATGGAATGGAATCTCAAGAACAAGGTGGTGTACCGCCCATTGTGTGTTTCATGATTAATGTGACTTAGCAAATCCCATTCCAAGTCTGGCCTCAAACCATCCACATCTAGTGACTTGGCATCAATGCATTCAGCTAAACCATCCATTTGAATAACAAGAATGCTTCCCCCAAGAGCCACCACTGTTCCGACGAAACAAATAAAAAGAGAGGGAAGCGAGAAGGGCCTTAGTTAGAGGGAACTTTTTGGTTCCATAACCAGTGCTTGTAGCCCAGGTTTTTTTCATCTAAGGGGTGTGCTTTGAATTCTCACTCTCTTTTTTTTGTGTTTTTATGCGTGAGAACCACACCATGCAAAGACTTCTTATTTTTATTGTCTCAGCTTTCAACAATTGGGTAACATCGGAACGGTAAGAAAACTCAAGAAGAAAACATCCAAGCACCCAAGAGAATGGCCAACACAAAAGCATCATGTTCCCTTGAAGTCACACTCTGTTCAATCCTTGAGTCCTTCCTTAGTTTGAGAAATACCCAGTCACCGATTCGTTAAAGTTCTTATTATGAAGGGAACTGTACATTTCCAAGCTAAGAGAGACCATAGAAACTGGTGGATGGATGGATGAAGTGGTCTCATTACCTGCCATATCAAAAGAAACATACCTTAGTATCAACATTGTGACTTAAAGTTAAAAACCAAACATTAGCAATCAATATGAAAATAGTTCATACCATCATTCTGAACACTTATTGGGTGACAAACTTACAGTATGGATCACACACACACACAAAATGGAAAAAATTATAATGATGTTGTAAAACAAAAAATAAGAAAAGTTAAAGAAAGTTGTAAAACAAACTAGAAAAGTTAAAGAAATTTGTAAAACAAAAATGTGTAAGAAAAAAATGTTATAAAACAAAAACGTGTAAAACAAAAACATAAAAAGAACTTAGGGCCCCATATGATTAGCATAGGTGGCCATCTCCCCCATGACTAAGTTGTAAGGGAGAGATCTGAAATAATGAGCACCTTTTTGAATTTCATAGAAGTACCCAACTTCTCCCAATTGATGATCTTAGATTAAGGGATGGAAGTTAGCAACACTCAAATTCCAATGTATATATGCTTTCATTATTGGCATGGGTTTCCTCAATTCATTCCATGCATATTTGGTTGCTCCTTCGAGTAGCTGTCAACCACGGGGTGTCTACTACTGGTTGTGTGGTTACTACATACAGGAATCTTTGTTTCAAAGCTTCAAGAGCACACCTATTACATGGAGGCATTTCCTCCATGTCATCACCCAATGAATCATTGTATGTGATGCATGGAACTCTCCTCTTCTCAATCTTTCCATAAATTTTTATCTTAGATATCTCCAAGGAAAGATCGCGGATCCTAAGGCATGCATCTATTGTACTCAGCCATGTCCTTCCCATTATAATTAGGAAGTCCCCCTCATTATTGTTCACTTCAATCACCAGGAAATTAGCTGGGTAAGACCAACCACACATAGTGGTAATGATGTCCTCCACCAATCCTAAGGGAATGGTGATGGACTGGTATGCCAACTCTAATTGAATGTTGCTCTTCTTAAGTTGCGGCAGGTTCCAGGTGTGATACATATCTCGTGAAATTAAGTTAACTCTCGAACCTGAGTCAAGAAGATCCCTATGTGATTCATTTCCAGCAACTTGTAAATAGATTAAGGGACTCCCAGGGTTAGTTAATTTCCTGGGAAGGTGGCCTACCTTGATCCAGTCGGTTACGGTATGCATTAACATAACCGTATGCGTTAAGCTCTGTTGGACTGAAGGGTGTTCCAAAGTGTTAGATGGTGGAGGAGTGGCGAGGTACCCCTACACTCAACCATACAAAACGAGCGTAGCACGTGTGATCCGGTCGAACTCCGTAGATGAACTATTTTTGGTACCTAAATAGTTATCCTTAGGTTGCAGTTCGTTGTCTTCCCACCTGGACTAGTATTATATTTGTCACATATGGTTTAGTCCAGAGTGAGGTGTATGATGTGTTCCTAATTCTAATGCTACTCCTGAAGGCAGTAGAAAATAATATTAACTAAGCTAAGCTAGGAGGAAAAGGGTAAGAAAATCTAATCTAGCCTAAGTGCGACGAGAAACCGATTCCTTGATCAACCGTACACATCTTAGACCTCGTGCATGACTACCACTAGGATTACCAAGTGCAGATCCTAGGTACGTCACTAGGCTACCAAGTAGTCACACTTAATGCTCGTAATCAAGTCGTACTCGTACCACATTACTAGCCTACGTGCGATGAGCAACTGATTCCTTGACTAATCATACACATCTTGGTGCACAACTACCACTGGGATTACCAAGTGTAGATCCTAGGTATGCCACTAGGTTACCAAGTAGTCACACGAAGATGTTTGTAATCAAGTTGTACTCATTTCATGTTATAACAATTAAATAAACAAAGTGACTACTGCAATGATGAAGTAATCTCGATCTTTATTGCTAGTCATGTGCATGTCCAAGTACATCACACTCGAATAAAGGATGCCGTACAATTACATTCACCACACTGCGGGTAGACACGGGAAAATAAACTATCTCTGGAGTGGCCAAACTACCAGAGTTTCTCTACTTCTATCTCCTAACTAATTACTCACTGTGAACAAGGGAGAGCTGCTTCTTATTTATAGACATTGCGGTGGACTGCGATATTGCGTACACGATATCGTAGGGAAGACGCGATATCACAACGGATGCGATATAGCAACAGACACGATATCACGTATGCAATATCGTGTCCCATCATACCCCCACGACTAAATAAAAACTCATCCTCAAGTTACAAGAAGAACAAGCTTCATTAATTACACAGTGGATAGGTATGAGATTATTAACTGGAAAAACAAAAAATGAAATGATCCCGTAGTGTAGGAAGACACAACACAGAAAAAATATTACAACTACAAAAAATGGAACTCATATAGTTCCTGGTGGCATTGGCTCCTCCATCGGTGCTTTTCCTTTGTCATGTGCTCCAGGCTTTGAAGGTTGACGACGCTAAAGAATGGCCTGGAGCTTCTCCTCTTCAGTTCAAGGATCTTGTGTCATCCATGCTAATGTTTCGATGTTTGATGGAGTCAACACTTCTCATGGATAGGGTAGTTGCAGAAACATTTGATTAGCTTTGACATACCATGCCAGGAACACTTGTTGTTCCTCTTCATAGGCTCTGGCTTTGTCTTTGTATTCGTGAAGCTCTGTTAGCCATCGAGCCAAGTTGGTTGCTACATCTTTCTGTCCTTGGTAACTTGCTTTTACCACCTCAAGTTCAAAATTTCCAACATCCAATTTTTCAACCAGCTTCTTGCGTTTTGCAAATTCTGCTTCATATTTGAGATAAGTGGAAGCTATCTACTACTCGAGCTCTATTCTTGGGTGCCCTGCTGTTAACATGGCAAGGTTGGCATATCTAAGGTTTACCAACTCCATGTATTCTGTCAAGTCTTGGATCTACAGGTCCCGATTTTTAACTTCTACTTGTTGGGCAAAGGCGTAAGTGTCCAATATGGCCCTCCAATCAATGTGCTGAGCACTGATGTTGTTGATTTGAGTCTTGGCCATATGGATCTCCTTCTCCAAGATTTGTTTGTACATCCCCATCTGATCACGAAAATGCTCCTTCAACTACTCGTGTCGTTTAGCTTCATTCTTCCATGTGCTTATCTCAATTGTTGATTTTTGGCGAATAGCGCATACCTCCTCCATTGAGAGGGTTTGATTCTCTCTGGCTAATTGGGTTACATCTCGGTTGACCCGAATGAATTGTTCTCGTAGCTGATGAAAGTGTTCATCGAGAACATTCTTTTGTTTCTCCATAGAGGTCAACTGGAGGTTATCTGCAACCAACTACTTGTTTTCTTCTTCTAAGGCCTTGAGTGCCTTAATATGCACATGAGTTTGCACCCTTGCTGTGGAGGCATCTCAATTAGCCTTCTCTTTTTCTTCTGCCACCCTTTTATTCTCTATCAACCATTTATTAAGTTGCTCGGTTCTGAAAGTGTTCAGCTAGTTCGAAGCAACCTTCGGCCCTGTATTCGAAAGGTTTAATACTTCCAAAATGGTTTGAATAGAGAATTCAATACTCACACCATAATTGTCAGCCATGGTTCCTTCTTCTTTATTGTGCCAAAATTGGTACATTTCCCCTAAGTACCGACATTGCTTTCACAGAGGGTATCTCCTGCTTCTGCTTGCCCAGACCGTACGATAGGAGGATCTTCTTAATGAATGTTGAATGATTGTTCCTCCTGTTCTGCATGTTATCTAGTAGGATCTTGTCTTCCACCTCTTTGAGATCATTTGATCGCACCTTAAGCAGGACCTTCCTGTTGTCCACGTTTTGGGGCCATCTACAATCACATGGGAACAATTGTTAGTAAGGTTGTTACCAAAGTTAGGTTATACCTTACTGCTTGCCTTAATAGATTTACTTTATTTCTATGTGATGTTAATTATTGGAAGAACATGTCTTTGAAAGATTATAGTGTTGAGTTCTCTTTGCTTAGGTGGTTTCCAAATTTAATTTTCTGGTATAGCTAAGGGGATGAAATTGTTTTTATTACATTTTATTCTAAATTTTAGACCTAATTATCCTTAAATATGTTCTTCGGGTGATGATGAATTTCAAAAACATTTATGCACTATTCAGCATGTGCCCCTCCCCCATGACTAAGCTAAACACTCCAGGGTCAAGTAAGTTTAAACGGAATAAAAATCGGAGTACCAACGAGCGAGTTATGGATATGAAAGCAAGGGACGCGCAATTGCAAGTCATAGAGAGAAATTTGAAAAACTTCCCTTGTGTGAACAGTTGCAAATAATGTTGATTAGCATAGGGGGGTCATGTATATATATATTTTTATTGAAGTTAGGGCACTTAGAGAATGTACTGAATTTTTAATATTTCTTTGAAATTAAACGATGTAAACTAAGGACATATGGACTAAAGGGTTCGAAGGTAATTCAACTAGTTCTGAAGGCACGAAATCATGATGGTGTGTTTATTAATAAAGACCTCGGATGGGAGAAAAAGGATATCTGATGGTTCATAGGAATGTTGATTCGGAGGGATAGTAATATGGGAAAGAATATCATGAACAATACTTGAGGGTAATAAATGGTGTGTGTGAGCTATGTCATAAGTGAAGATTACAAAAAATTACACAAGTGGATCCTCCCCATAGTAGGTTTCAACCTATAATGTCCTTGTGTAACCACACTTAAAGTGTCCATGGGCACTAGAAGGGTTAAATGTAATCCACACTAACTCCACAAAGCACACACATGTAAATATCACTGGAATGAGATGAAAATTCTATGCTACATGGGACACGAGCTACAATTACACAAACAGTGAGATGAGACGAAGTAGAGAAGAGATCGTAGAGATTGGAACATGAGGTAATTGACCCAAGGCACAGTGAATCCTGCATGTAAATCATGATTAATGTGTCATTGGCCCATCATTCCAAGATCAGGACCGAGTCCATCCTTCAATAAGTGGTATCACATTGTTTCATCCCATTGTGAGCAACTATGAGAGTACCATAACAACAAGGCTTACGATCACTTGGCGTTTTATGCAAGGGAGGAGTGATTTTTGTTTTATGGCACTTTGTTTTTTTTTATTTTTCTTTTCTTTTTTTTGAATTTTACTGAATCCAGAGAAATCACCAACCTTCAGGCATGGGTGCATGTCTTTCCAGTGGGACCCCCTAGAACGGTGTTTGATTTCTGAGTGCCCTTTTGATTACTCTTACTTCCATTTTTCATTAGATCTACAAGGATCTTAGTACGACCATGTTGCATGACAACTCCCACAGTTGGTACCAAAGAGAATCCATAACTCCCCTTGATGTCACACCCTAATCATTCCCTCTTGATCTGTCCTTCTTCATTCTGGGTACAATGAACAAAAAATTAATTTTAAGTTTTAGAAATATCAAGAATATCACTGTACCCTCGAATAGAACCTCTTATTTGTAGAGTGGATGAGTGGGTGTAATGGGCTCACTGTTCCAAATAATTGATCACTCATGACTTAATAACATAAAACACATCTCAACCAACGATCCACATGAGTGTTTTATTCATAGATGAGATTACTTACAAAAAACATAAAAAGACAAATGCATGAAAAGATAAAAAGATAAAACAAAAAGTTGAAAAATGAAAAACTAGAAAACAAAAAGTTGTAAAATTAAAGAAAATGAAAAATATTTATTAATCCTGCTTGTTATTGAAATGGGGGGTATCCCCCATAACCAATTAGTTGAGTATGGAAAGGATTAATAAATGAAAGATAAGGATCCTTGCATGTTAGAAGTATTGGAATTGCTCTATACTTATCCCCTCGAGGTTCACACACTTGATTGTAATAAGCATAGTGGGGCACTTTATACGATGTAGTTCCCAGATAACAAGTTGACCCACTATGATATTTAGGACCGTTAGATGGTATGCAAGGATTAGGATGATGCCTCCCACGGTTGTGTTCTTTGGGCTATGTGGTTGTTGGAGTGTTAGTTGGTGGCCCTAATGAAGTTACATGAGGTGTTGGGTTCGAAGGTAAGGGTGCACCATAGTGTGGGACTTGTGCTGGGTTAGAAGATGTAGTGGCCTCGGAATTGTATTGTCCCTTCCTACAGCCGTGTTTAAAGAAAGGATGCCTTTGATGTTGAGGAGGCTTTTCACTGTTGTTAGTAGCAGTAGCACAAGTGTTATTCGTGGGTTGTTGTTGTGGTACAAACACCTTAGGAACAATTAGTGGCATTGTGGAAGGAGGGAAAGGATAAGAATGTTGAAAGTTAGAAGGAATATAAGGTGCACAAGGTGGTGGTTGCGTTGGAGGCATGGGTTGATAGTATTGTGGAGAATAGTAGTGTGGTGAGACAAAGTATGTTGGCCCAGTTGGAGAAACAGGATGTTGAACGTGATAAGCATTTGAGTTTGGAAAATGTGAAGGATGCCTCCAGTCTAAGGGTGGTCTCCTCCACGATTGGGATTATTGCCACTATGATCAAACACAGTATCTCTATACAAACTCTATATGTAATGTGTTTCCCCAAAGCTCATGTAAATGTAACAATATTCGGCATTGACCCTTGGGGTGATCGTACAGGCATAGGTTGCATTCATACGTAGAATTGGCAGTTGAGCACTTATTCCATTTATTCTTCTTTTCCGAATGTCTAATGTTTTGTCCTACTTCTTCGATTTTCAAAACTCTATCTCCAATGGTGTTGATATATTCTCCACACTTTTGATACATCCATTCCAACATCTTATTGATCTTTGCCTTGGCTTCTTCTAATTATTGTTGTATTGGCAAAGATGATGTTTCCACCTTGAGATTTGTTGATATCTCCTTCTTATGATCATGGACCTTTGCTAAGTTGAAATTTTGGTCCTGTTGATGTTTTTTAACATTCTCCCATCTAGCTAATTCTCCTTCTTCTTTTGCTACCTGCTTAATAAGCTCTTGGATTTGATGGGTTCGTAGTTCATATAGTTGACCTTGGGCATACGTTCCTAAGGTCTCTCTTGTTTCATTACGTAGCCCATCAATAATATGGTACATTAGCCTTTCCTCGAAAAACCCATGGCCTGGACAGTTGTTTAACAATGAATAATATCTTTCTAAGGCCATGTCCAAGGGTTCATGTTGTGCTTGTTTCCATCCTTGGATTTGTTTCCTCAAGGCTGACACTCTTGCATAGGTTTGATATTTTTCGTGAAAGACTTCTACCATTGTTGACCAGTGTCGTATTGAATTTGGTTTTAATGAGCTATACCATACTTTAGCTTAGTCAACAAGTGTCATAGGAAAGAGCTTAAGTTTTTTTCATCTATTATCAATGTTATTCCATGTGCAGGCATTGTAGAAGGCTAATAAATGTTGATGCGAATCTAAGTCATAGCCTCTTGAAAATTTGGGAAAGTTCTTTAAATCGAGCCTAGGTAGACGGCTCTCTTTATGATGCCTACGTGAGATTCGAACAACCTCTTGTATTTGTGTTAAGCTTGTAGTGGCCAGTGGAAGTTCATCGTCATCTTGTAAGTTAGGTTTTCGTGTGTTGCGATGACGCTATTTTTGTTCATGTTTATAAGAAACTCCCACTTTAGGTTGTATACTCCAATCTTCATTGTCATATAGTTCGTTGGTTCTCCAATGAAATTCTTCACTAAGCGTGGCGTTATTATTATCTTGTAGGAGAGGCATTGTTGTGTGTGAACTTAGGCGTGACTTTTAATAATTATTTCTTCTTTCTAAGAGATGTATCGTTAAGTTATTTACAACAACCTTGTATGATATAACTAATCTAGATAACTAGAACCGTCCCCGGCAACGGCGCCAATGATGAGTGGTGAGGTACCCCTACACTCAACCATATGAAACGAGTGTAGCACGCGCGATCCGGTCGAACTCTGCAGACGGACTAGTTGTGGCACCTAGATAATTATCCTTAGGTCACAGTTTGCTGTCTTCCCACTTGGACTAGTATTATATTTATCACGTATGATTTAGTCCAGAGTGAGGTGTATGATGTGTTCCTAATTCTAACGCTACTCTTGAAGGCAGTAGAAAATAATATTAACTAAGCTAAGCTAGGAGGAAAAGGGTAAGAAAATCTAATCTAGCCTAAGTGCGACGAGCAACCGATTCCTTGATCAACCGTACACATCTTGGACCTCGTGCATGACTACCACTAGGATTACCAAGCGCAGATCCTAGGTATGCCACTAGGCTACCAACTAGTCACACTTAATGCTCGTAATCAAGTCGTACTCATACCACGTTACTAGCCTAAGTGCGATGAGCAACTGATTCCTTAACTAACTGTACACATCTTGGTGCATGACTACCACTAGGATTACCAAGCATAGATCCTAGGTACACCACTGGGTTACCAAGTAGTCACACAAAGATGCTTTTAATCAAGTCGTACTCATTCTGCGTTATAATAATTAAATAAACAAAGTGACTACTGTAATGATGAAGTAATCTTGATCTTTATTGCTGGTCACGTGTGTGTCCAAGTACATCACACTCGAATAAAGGATGTCATACAATTACATTCACCACACTGCGGGCAGATACGGGAAAATAAACTATCTCTCGAGTGGCCAAACTGCCAAAGCTTCGCTACTTCTAACTCCTAACTAATTACTCACTGTGAACAAGGGAGAGTTGCTTCTTATTTATAGACATTGCGGCGGACTGCGATATCGCGTACGCGATATTGTAGGGAAAACATGATATCATGACAGACATGATATCACGTTCCATCAGAAATGATCCTTGAATGTTGCCATATTCAATAGTCAAAAATCGATGCAAACGCACCACTTGCTACCTTTCCTCAACATAATAATGAGTGGACTAACCCACTTACTATCTACAATGGGATAAATGAACCCCACCTTGAGGAGTTGTTCAATTTCCTCCTTGAAAATCTATTTCAATTTGGAGTTAATCATTTTTGTGGTTGTCTCTTGGGTTTCATGACCAAATTAGTGTAGATATGATGTTGGCATATCCTAGGATCAATTCCTGTGAGTTCAGGATATGACCAAGCAAAGACTGCTAACCATTTTTTAACCACTTTTAACAACATATTTTTTTTAAGTAAGTTTGGCATTAATTATCACTAACTTTTCATTTTTTAAGAACATAGATTCCATGCTAACTGATAGAGTTTTTAATTCAAGGGGCTCTTGCTTGAAATTTTTAGGAATTTGCAACTCTTCCTAGTAGCTATCATCATTTGCATCATCAGAGAGTTGGTGATGAACTTGCTTTAGTTCATTCATCCCTACAACATATGTGCATGTCAAGCTCTCAGTTGGTTCCATGTAAAGTGTGCTACTCTTAGAATCAATAGTCAGCCATTAGGCACCCTCTTGTTTTATGGTTGCTGCATACAGACACCTTTGAATTTTTGCTTCTGGTGCACACTACTTGCATGCATAGATGGATGTTCATTTCACTACCTAGAGTTTCTACACACAATTGCACCTTGTATTGCTATACATGATGCATGGAACTCACTTCTTATTAATCTTCCCAAATGCATTTTCTTTAGATATTTCTAGGGAAAGATCTCTGATGCCCATTCTTGCATCAAAAAGACTTATCCATTCCCTTTCAATGATGATTGGGAAGTCCCCTTTGTAGTTCTTCATCTTGATCACTAGGAAATCAATAGGATAAGATCACCCACAAACAGTGGTCATAATGTCTTCCACAAGTTCTAATGAAATAGTGATGGATTGGTCTGCCAATTCTAATCTGATGTTGCTCTTCTTGAAAGGAGGCAAGTTCAATGCAATGTACATCCTGTGAGAAATTAGATTGACACTGAAACCTAAGTCAAGAAGAGCTTTGCATGGTTCATTCCTAGCAATCTGAAAATAAATAAGAGGACTTCCATGATCAACTAATTTCCTAGGAAGGTTTCCAACACAGATCCAATTAGATACGACATGAGTAAGCATTACAGTATGGATCCTAGTGGGTATTTGGTTTGAAGGGGACCTATAGGAATTTGATACAAAGGAAGACAGAGGATCATGGTTGTCAATCATAAGTGTATGTGAGGGCTTAGGTGGACTATGTGATATAAAAAGGTCTTTCTTTTGATTGAGTATCCAAACCACTCGATTGCTGAACTAGTTGTAGATTAATGGCCCTAGTAGCATTGTCTTGTTGTAGTTGATGGATAGGGATTGTTAAATGTAATACCCATATGGATTTGGTTGTTAGTAAGGGTATTATTGCCTTGGTGGTGCCAGCGTCCATGACTATGGTTGTTGCCACTATTGATATTACTCATATAGTTGTGATGAAGTTCCACTTGGATGATACTATTATTGCTAGTGGAACTGCCTAAAATTACCTTGAGAATAAGGCAATCTTCTAGGTGTTTGCCTTTTTGTTAGTTTTGGATTCAAGGCATACATCCCAGATTCCTATAAGTGTGACAAAATAGGACAACATCCCTTAGGATGTTCATAATGGTAGATGTCACATCCACCATCATCATCTGATTTGCTTCCCCCAACTTCCTTGATTGTAGCAATCTTACCCTTACCTCTTTGATAAGCACATTTAGCTTCCTTACACCTCCTGTACTCACAATCACTATCTTGTTCCTTGGAATCTTCAACAATTTTTAGGACAACTTGAAATTTACTATCCATGGAGTCCCATAACTAATCAACCTTGGTCGTAATTTCATATTGAAATCTTTGAAGCAATAAGGTTTTCCTATTAACCACCTCATCAAGTTTAGATTCTTCCTCACTATCATAGAATCAAACCTCACTCTTACAAATGAAAGGATGATGGTTATAATCTTCTACACTTTCTCATTTTCTTAATTCTCCTTCCTTTTTAGCTACCTACTCAATTAATCTTTGGATCTAACAAGTGCTTAACTTTGACAATCACCATTGGGCATAGATGCTAAGGGTACTCCTCATTTAAAATTGAAGTCCCTCTACAATGTGGTGACGTTGGTCCAGTTGAGAATAATCATGGCTAGGACATCTATGCATTAAGGAATAGTATCAATCAATGGTGGCATCCAAGGGTTCATGTGTTCCCTGTTTCTATCCTTAGATCTACCTTCTCAAGTTGGACACTCTAGAGTAAATTTGATATTTGTCATTAAATAATTCAAGCATTGTACTCCATCATCTGATAGATTCTAGTTCTAAAAACTAGTACCAGTTCTCTACTTCTTTAATGAGTGTCCTTGGGAATAACTTAAGTTTTTGCCACTCATTTTCTATATTCTACAAGGTACATGCATCTTGGAAATATTGGAGATGATTTTTCACATCTAAGTTATATCCCCCTTCGAATTGAGGGATATTATTCATGCATAGCCTTTGAATAGACTATCCTTTACATGCCTTGTGGAAATTTGTACTACCTCTGCAATGTTTAGCATACTCCGAGTAGCAAGCAAAGGCTCATCAAGGCCTTGATTTTGGTGCCTACGATGCTCTCTACTATCCCTTTATTCATGGTGATGAGTCTCTCTTGAATGCCCACACCCTTGGTCTTGGCTCACTTGATGGTCCCTTTGGTTATCTCAGTTCCATCGGTCATCTCTATCATAGTCATGCCTCCTATGGTTATGATTAGAGGCAAAAGAAGAGGAAGATGATGACAAAGGTGAAGAGGAAGGAGGACTAGCACCATCACAGTTCCTGCTACCTCCTTTTTGGTGATCACAACCATGATCACGATCTTGTTCCCTACCCTGACTTGACTATTTAGATTCTTCTTTGTCATTAGATCCATTCTTATGAGAACTAAGATTGTAGATCATGGATTGCAAGTTTTGGTTTTGACCTCCTTCACCAAAGTCAAAAAGAGAAATTTCACTAAATGGAAAACCCTCAAAGAAGGGTTCTCCATCATCTTTTTGGTACAGCAGGAATGGGAAGTCATTAGATCCTTTTCCCTTCGTAGATTCAAGAGACTGTACTAGTTGTTAATCCCTTAGATGTTATGCCTCAGTGGGATGATAATCCCTAGCATTAGTATCCTACATAATGTACTCAGCATTAAGTTCTTGGAGACCCCATCATAAGGGCATTTTCTAGAGCATTGCAGGAACAAATTGATCAGGTAGCAACATAATGTTCCCCTTCATGTCATACCACCATAGTTGTCCATCCTAGTGTAGGATGAAGGTAAAGTTGGGTACATACTCATCCGGATGAGCATATACCACTTGATATTGTTAAGGAATCAGCTAATGAACTCCATCAAACTTGGACAAAGGATCTCTATTTTGAGAAGAATACATTTTATGTTAGAAAATAAAATCATAGTGTGCTTTTAAATATTGTTGTAGTTATTGTAAAGTGTGATATGACTCTAGGGTTTAGTCCAATGATTTTGAATAATGTTCACTAGATTCTAGATAGTTCATGTAACAACTAAAAGGTCCCTAACAATTGTGTGAATGATGAGTGGAGAGGTACCTATATGCCCAACCATATGAATCATAAGCATTCACATGCAATTCAGTCAAACTCTATAGACCTTAAGTTCTTAAGTACACCAATCTAATTGGAACAATCGTTGTCTTCTCAGTTCCACTTGTGAGGTACAAGTTTATGGTTAAGTGTGACTAAGGTATATGATTTTTATCATTTTATGTTTTATAAATTTAATCACCTAGAACAAGAATAAAAGGTAGGGTAATTTAATATCTACTTTATCTACTACCTAGCTAGCCTAACAAAAGTACCCATTCCCACTCCTCTGACACATCCTGAACACATGTAGCATTGTTGGGCTACCAAACATTAAGTGTTTCTAAATTACCATGTGCTACACATATGCTTGAAGTGGTCATCATTGTGTTCATTAATAACTACAAATTAATTTCTTAATGAGAATGCATTAAATTAAAGTGCATTAATAATAAGTGCATTAAAGGAAACATTAGTCTATTCTCAGTGCTGAAAGGATTATCAAAAGGACTCATCTTTATTACCATCACACTGCTATGTTTAGGTACATCAGTGCTCAAATAAAGGTCCATACACACTCAAACTCTTGCTACCGGCACTCAGAAATATTCTAACCCTAGAATGACTAAACTACAAGAACTTTGTTACTCTATGCAAAAACTAATGAAAAACTATATAAAAAACTATTATTAATTGTGAGCCTAAGTACTATATTAATAGGCCAACATATACCCTGCAATATCAGATATCTAACATTGCATCTTGGGCTCTAATATTGAGTATCCAATATTGAGGCTCCAATATTGGATATCTGATATCAAAGTGTGTCAAAACATGATTCATCAGCAATCTTCTAGGTTCTTACCTTCTTGCTAGCCTAGGATTTAGAGCGTACATCCCAAACTCCTACAAGTGTGACACAACAAGGTAACATCCTTTAGGATGTTCATATTGGCAAATGTCACATCCATCATCATCATTTGATTCTGACTCCACAACCTCTTCTACTATAGTAGCCTTACTCATACCCGTTTAGTAGGTACATTCAACTTCCTTCCTTATCCTATAATCATAATCACCACTTTGCTCATTGGATTCCATTGTAATTTTTAGAGTAGTTTGGAAATTTTTATTGAAAGAGTTCCACATTTTGTCCACCTTGGCTAAAATTTCAGAAACAATTTTTTGAATCAGCAAGGTTTTTTGCTGCACCACTTTATCAAGTGATGCCTCCCCCTCACTATCACAAAATTGGACCTCTCTTTTTCTAATGGAAAGATCTCAGTTATATTCCTCAGCACTTTCCCATTTTCTTAATTCTCCTTCTTCTTTTCCAACTTGCTCAATCAACCTTTATATTTGATGGGCTCTAAGTTCTAATAATTTTCCTTAGGCATAGATCCCAAAAGTTCTCTGTGTTTCTGATTAAATCCCATCTATGATATGGCAAAGTTGTTCCAGTTGAAAATAACCATGGCCATGACATCAGTGCAAGAGAGAATAATACCAGTCCATGGCTACATCCAAGGATTCATGTGTTATTTTTTGCTAACCTTGGATTTATTTTCTAAATTTGGACACTCGAGAGTACGTCTAATATTTTTCATTAAACAACTCAAGCATCGTACTCCATCTACGAATTGATTTTGTCTCTAAGAAGCAGTAGCAACTTTTGGCTTCTTTTATGAATGTTTTAAGAAATAACTTAAGTTTATGCCAATCATTTTCAATGCTTTGCAAGGCACAAGCATCATGAAAGGCTTAAAGATGGGTTTGTGGATCTGAGTTATATCCCCCCTCAAATTTGGGGATATCATTCATATCCAACCTCTTGATTCTACTATTTTTCACATGTCTGGTTGGAATTTTCATAGCCTCTACAATGTTCAACATACTACAATTTACAAGCAAAGGATCATCATCATCATAACTTCAATGATGCCAATGATGTCCTCTGCTACCCCTTCATCCATGGCAGGGCCTATGATCATTGTTGTCTCACCGTTTCATCCTCATGGTTTCATCCTCTATGGTTTTAGTCAAATTCAGAGGAGGAAGAAGAAGATGCAAATGAAGAGGACAAAGAGGAAAGAGGACTATCACCACCACAGTGTCTACCACCTCCTCTCCCTTTATCATGGCCACGATCATTAGATTTATCATCACCATGATGCTTGCCTGAGCCCCTACCTTAACTCTCACTTTTAAAGCCCCCATGATCATGGGGCCCACTCTTGCCTAAACCAAGATTGTTGATAATGGACTATAAATTCAAGTTCAAGCCCCCTTCACTAGAGTCAAGGGATGTAGAGTCTTCATGTTGAGAATCCCCAAAGGGTGGATCCTCATCATCTTTTTGGTTTAGTAGGAACAAGGGGTTAGTAAACCGTTTTCCCTTTATAGCTTCATGATGCTAATCTTGGTGTCAATATCTCTTGCATTATGTTTCAGTGGGATGGTAGTCCCAATAGTCATGGTCCAACACAATGTATTATTCATGAAGATCCTAGATGCCCAACCTCTTAAGAGTTTGGAGCAGCATCCTAGGAACAAATTGGTTGAGTGGCAACACAACATTGCTCTCCATGTCTCTCTATCATAGCTATTCATCCTAGTGTAGGATGAAGGTGAAATTAGGCACAAACTCATCTGGATGAGTATACATCACTTTGAATTCTTATGGAAATGGTTGTTTTGATTCATTATGCCTTTGAGAAGAACACATTTTCACCTAGAAGAAAAATAATAGTGTGCATTAATTATTATTATTATTCTAATGATTATGACTTTAGGATTCATTCCAATGATCTTAAATAATTTTCACTAAGTCCTAAATAGTACACATCACTAACTACAGGTCCCCAACAATGATGCCAATGATGAGCAATGAGTAGATCCTCTACCCAACCATATAAATCACTAGTGTTCACACACAATCCAATCAAAGTATAAGGACTTCTAGGTTTCTATGTATACTAGTTTAGGAGGTGCATCAACTATTGCAATCATTATCTTCCCAGTTACACTTGCGAGTACAAGGATATGGTTAAGTATAACTAAGACGTATGATTTTTATCATTTTTATTTTTTTATGTTCCAAGTTTCCTAAGAATAAAGAATAAGGTAATTAATTGCTAAATTAGTCTAACTAGCTAATACTTAACTAATCCTAACATAAGCATCCATTTCCACTTGCTATACACATCTTGAAGATATTTAATGCTACTAGGTTACCAAACATTAAGTGTTACTAGGATTACCAAGTGCCAAGTGTATGCTTAAAGTAGTCATACTTATGCGAGTTAATTAATCGCTATTTAATCTAGCTTAATTAATTACTTTAATTACTTAAAAAATTAAAGTAAATTACTTGAAATATTAAATGCTTAAAGGAAATAATTAATCTAGTCCAAGTGCTACAAGGTACATTAAAAAGCTCATCTTTATTACTACACACATTTCAATGCTTAGGTACAATAGTGCTCAAATAAAGATCCATACACTCTTTAACTCCTACTATGGGCACATAGAAAATATTTTAACTTTCAAGAAGAAAAACTATAAGAGATCTACTACAATCTAACTTACAAATCCATAAATGCAGTTGGCTCATGCATTTATATAGGTGACAACAAACACTGTGTCCACGCTTATGCATCAATGTGTCAGACCATGCATCAACGAGATCACGTCAACGCAACCAAAAGAGACACACTTCATCAAGAATGATATTGAGGTTTTTATCTGAAAAAGAATTATTATTATCTAAATTTTCCAAGTCCATATCTATATCAAAAGGAACATCTATTTTATTTAGCCAAGAATAACATAATTTCATCTATGCTTTATTTATAGTCATTTTATCAATGTTGTTGAGTTTAAAGATAATTTTCAAATGACCAACAAAAATAGGAGAGAGTTGCATCCTCCATGTAGGGCCTTTAGGTTCACAACTACCTCGTGCACCAATAGGGTAGGGTTAAGTGATGCTCATTCTACATTCACCATGCCTTACCATAGCTTCATTCATGCACAAGCACATGTACCTATAGTTGCTATAGTATTATTTGGTTAGCTATTTTAACTAACTACCTTATCTTTTAGTAGTAAAAGTAGTGGAAAGCATACCTAGTAGTAATATCAGAGAAAGCTTGCACAACCTCTCCAATATCATGATGCTCGAGCAAGGAGCTTAATATTCAGTTAATTAGATCTACTAATGATAATGAATTACAATCCCTTACATCCATGGCCAAAGAGAAAATGTTAATAAAAAATATTTCATTTTAGTAGGTAGCATAACTATTTCATTCTTAAGTGTTATAGAGAAATTCACAATAGTAAGAACTTGGTAGACACATCTTTTTCCTTACTAGAGAAGGCAAATAAGAGAATTTTACTAGAATTTACCAGTCATCAAGGTAGGTGTATTCATAAGAACCAAGAAAGACCAATAGCATTTTTTTCCAAAGGAGCCAACATTAATAGATGAGGCAAGCATTATTATTACAACTACATGTAGTGGAAAGGTCAAGGAATAATATAAAATCTTAAAACTAGCCTTATGTAGCAAGGTTACATAATTGTCTACCTATTTTGCAACTTCTGTTTTCATCACATCATTACTTAACAAGGTCAAGTATCAATTGATAAGCATGCAAGGACAAATGCTTCAATAGCTAACTGACTAATAAATTCTTATTGCTCCCAGGATTGAGTTAGTTTTCAATAATTATAGCTTTACAATAAGGAGCTTGCTTATTTAAGTACATGTGTAGATTCTAAGCATCCACTTGGCAATAAGAACTTCTTTGAAAATATGTCAATACACTAAGGATCTTTAAACATCAATCAAGATATAGGTGTTTACCCTTACAAATAGTTGGGTTCCATGTAACAACATTAGTTCCCATGCATGATTTACTAGGTCATTGCACTAGTTCCATCCTCATCCAAATGTGTTCCTTATATCCTTATCGAAGATCTTACCGTTACTCACTCATGAGCCTCATCATTGAGTTTGTTTCCTTATCACAAATCAACATACTATAAGCACATTTGTATCTATGGGTTAGGGTTGATGTAGTTGTCAAAGTGCAATTTCTAGTCCTTATTCATAAAGTTAAAGAAGTTTGCTCGTTACTTTTATTAGAAATGAAATAAATAATCCAATCTCGAATGCAAGGTAAAACATATAAAATAAGTTGGAAACTATTCAAGAAAAGTGAAAACATATAAAGACTAATGTAAACGAAAAGTTGAAAGAGTGGATAGCCATCATAGAATCTTAACATGGATGGCCATCTTCCCCACAACTAAGGTGGAAGGAAGAGATCCAAAAGATGGAGCATGCTTGTCCATCAATTGAGGTGTCCACATTATTGGTTATCCTTTATTCTAGCAAAGGTTTCACTTGTTGAATATTGACTAATAGGAGTTTTTTTTTGCTAGAAGAATGACAAATCATCATTTCCCTAGAAGAAAAAGTTTTATGAATGATATAAGGTCCTTCCCATAGCATTTGAAATTTTGTCCATTGTGGTACATGCATGGAGTTCCCATAAAGAACCTTATCTCTCAATTGGAACTTAACTTTCCTTATGTGTGAGTCATGGTGTTGTTTGACATGTGCCTTGTGCTCCTCATTCATGGATAGGACTTCCTATTAATTTTCGTCTAGATTCAATGTCATTAATTGTTCGTTTTGTACCAAACTTAAATTAAGCTCAAGTTTACAAGTCATTGAAAGTGTACAAAGCTCTATTTGAATTGGAAGGGTTGGTAATTTTTTGTACACTAACTCATAAGAGAAATAACAAATAAAAATTTTGTAGGTTTCTTGTTTATAATCCTTTTTTTATATTTTTGTAGAATTATAATGTAGTTTTCTTTTAAATATTTTTCCTATCCTTTATAACTTTGTTATTATTTATTTCAGATTTATTTACTATTTTAGGAGATTTATAAATATATATATATATATTATTAATTTTGTTTCAATCATCTAATATGTATTTATTCTATGATATTCAAATCCGTCATTACTTTTACCTAGGTTTACACATTCATAGTAGAGACACCTTTAACTTTTGTCTCTTTAAACAAGTCTAGTAAGATGGTATTGTAATTTAAATTTAAGCAACTATAAAAGAAACCCTCAGTAAAAATGATCATGCTAAATAACCTTATATAGACCACAATTACAGTAGTGAGGAAGGTGGCAAGGACATAAATTAAAGTTGTACTATTAATTATAGAAAATATTTTATGCTTTCAAATGGAAGGTTGCCACTGATGATAGTGTGTGGAAGTTTATTGGCACTGAACATGGATGATGGAGTAGATGAGTAGAGTAATTTTTGTGTCTTCCAATATTATCATTAAATTTAAAATAATGATCATAAGCTAGGGGAACATGGCATAGTGGATAAGGTATAATTAATAGAATGAATGAAGGATGTTTGATCCATGACTTCTTTGTATTGAATAAGATGTACAATAAAGAAGACTAATGATAAAATAGAATGAGAGTTAACAAGTGAATCTATTAGAAGAATGTTAAAAGTATGCCTATTAAAAGGCAAGTAAAATACACAGAGTAGTTGGCATGAAGGAGAACCCTTCATGGAATAAAATTATTCCTACACCTCATTTACAATGTTTTAATAAAAAGCAATGTCACAAAATATGTAATTAAACATTTTCATTTCCATCTTTGTAAAAGCCAAGTTAAGGTCACTTGAAAATGACTTCCACTATTAGTCTTTTTGAATGGCCAATGTTTAATAATAAGGTGCTATGTGTGTCTAGTATAGTAAATTATTATTTATAGTATATTGAAAGTGAACCAAATTCATGGTAGTGTTTGAGTCTTTTGCAAACAATAGTGTAAATAGTTCAAGCATGGCACTCTTATTCTTGATGTTTGAGGAAGTTGTAATATAGTTCAATTTACTTTAAAATATGCATGATGTTGATTGTATGTGCAACCTTCTATGCTTTAAAAAGGAAGGTTGCCACCAATGATGTTGTCTATAAGTTTATGTTGTGGGCAATGGAGCAGATGTATCTAATAGTTTTTAACATCTTAAAATAGTGCTGATGCTTCTCAAAGTCTTCCATTGTCACAATGTGCAGTTGGAAGTCATTGGAAGTCTAGGTTCAATTCATGTGTTCAGTTTATTCCTACCTCGTATCACACTATGTGAAGAGTAATTAACTTTTATTAAGAGACACCGAATAAGCAATCATCTTAATACAAGGTGATGTGAATGAATGGTATACTCAATGATTTAACTATGACTATATGGTGGGAGTTTGAACAATAATGGATATGTTACCATAATGATATTGAAAACAATGATGAAGAGAAAGTGGAAAGTGTCATAGTGGGTAAGGTGTAATTAGAATGAAGGGTGTTTGATCCATGACCTTTCTATGTTGCATGAGATGTGGAATAATACATGACAATAAGAAAGACTAACGATGGAATAAACTATGCTCTCAGCCTCCTCCTTCCCCTTAACCCTATGACTTGTTCAGATTACTGTAACTGATACACTGTTAATATCAATAGAACTTCTTTCCGGGGTCCGACATCCCCCCAAGTATTATGGTTAAAGTGTGTAATTTCAAGTCATTAGTATTAGTTTCCTTGAAGTTGCTTTACCAATCATACCCCATTAAAGTAAAGGATGGTTATAGGTTTGAATCCCACCATGTTCACATAATATTTAAATATTCTTTAAAAAATAATAATAATAAAGATATGGCAATAAGATTAAGGATTCTTTAGAAAGAACAATTTGATGTATAGATTTAAGATGATAGCGTACTGATGAATCTGATCCTTGTATAGTAATTTGTTTTGCGAGTCATCAATGAGATTTGCAGATTAAAGTATTACCAACCGGTGGAGGTCATTGCCAATATGAACCATTTCTACCGACCAATTCACTTTCTGGAGCAGACCCTGACTCATGTCTTTGACCAAATCTGCCTCAACTCTTCTGCGTTGACGTTACTCTGTTATTCTAAAAAAATTGTTATTTTCGAAAGACCTTAAGACTTTAAAGAATATTTATAATTTATTCTTTTCCTCAGAAATGGTATCTCAGGGTTGCTAAAATGTTAGTGACAAACCTTATTTACAGGGTCATGGTTTAAAATGATGGTCAGGCCAGGTGTTTGTTTTATAAATCGTAAAAAATGAGTTTCATCTTAAACGCAGGCATTCAAAAAAAGCCTAATCTTTCGCTCATCCGCAGACGAAGATCCACCTTAATAAAAGTGCTTTGAAAGTTATAAGAAGTGATTTTTGACCACAGCACCCGGAAAGAAAAGGCTAACCTTTCGTTCATCCATAAGTCATAATAGGTAAGCGCAGCCACTCCAAAACAAGCTAAACTTTCGCTTGTTGACAGACCCGTCTAAGGTTCGTGCTAAATTTTCTTGGTCACAGACCCTCCTCCTTGGTGCTAAATTTTTAACTTTCATGACGTGATCCACGCTTCCGTGGCGTTTATAATGCTGTGCAGTACGCCCCGCTTGTGAAGAGTTTCATAGAAAACCAGGGAATGATGAATGAAGGAAAGAAAGAAGGTATCAATTCCATATGCATGGTAATGGCAATGCAAAGGAGGGCCAATGAAGTGATAATGATGACAGTGCTTTATGCTGCTTTGCCAATTTGCCAAGTGTTGCTTCTTTACTGGGAGTTGCTGCTTCTGCATCGTCTTCATCTTTGGATACAGATGTGGATGCTCTGCTGTGGTACGCTTGGACCTGTCCTGGTTAGATGTCTCAGGTATGCTTTCCCATTTTTATGCAACCTCCTCACATTTCTGACCTATTTAAATCTCTCCAATAATGATTTCTTTGCTCCTATCCCCAAAGAGATTTGTACCTATCCCCAAAGAGATTTGTAGACAGCGGTTGCAATATTTAGATCTCTCTTGGAATGTCTTGTAAGGACCTATCCGCATCGCCAAAGACATTGGTATATTAAGCCATTTGCAATATTTGTGTCTCTTTGAGAATCAGGACTTGTTAGATCTCTCCTTAATGTCTCGACAAGACCTATTCCCATCCCCACGACATTGGTAAATTAAGCCATTTGGAATATTTCTCTCTTTGAGAATCAGGACTTGTCCGGACATATCCCTAAAAACATTGGTAGACTGAGCTGGTGGCAAAACCTGGATCTTTATTCTACAGCAATGCAAGGCCCCATTCCTCACTCCTTGAGAAATTTCTTTGGTCTTGAAGGCTTGGGACTGCATTTAGAAAGGAAAGGGCTTTCAATTATAGCTCCTTGGCATCTAAACTTCACATCTCTTTGGAAGGTCCGGTTAGGTATTAGCAATTTGAAAAGGGATATGCCAGAAGAGTTAGGAAAATTAAGTGAGCTTCATATTCTAAGTGTACTCTACTGGAAGGATGCTGATGACTTCTCAAAACCCATACCATCTTGGGTGGCAAATCTGTTCCATCTTGGGAGCCTAGAAATAGGTGTAGGAGAAGATGGAGTGTAGGAGAAGATGTTAGCCACAGCAGCAGTACGAATATTCCACGGGAATTGGGAAATCTTACCAATCTGAGGGAGCTGTATTTCACCGGTGGTACGCTGAGTGGAATTATTCCATGCGACCTTGGAAATCTCACCCGCCTCCAACAATATCATTTACTTTTCTTCCATGGAAGCAGCCCAATACCTTCATGTCTGACAAAATTAGCACATCTTGAAGAGCTTTTAATTACGGGAGAGATTTTAATTACAGGAGACCTGGACTTTGCAGCCAATCCCATTCCCAAGGAGTTCGGAAATTTCCCTAAACTTGAATGGTTGATTTTGGAGGGAAGAAGGCTTAGTGAAGGTATCCTGCGGGAACTCGGAAATCTCACCAACCTGTCTAACCTTTATTTGAGTTTGATAATGCTGAGTGGGAGTATCCCGTGCCATCTGGCAAATTTGAGCCATTTACAGTGGCTTTACTTGTCATTCGGCAACGGAAGCCGCCTCATACCTTCCTCCTTTGGAAAATTGTCGCAGCCGCAGGGCCTTTACCTGTATGGAGATTACTTTAAAGGTTACATCCCAAAGGAGTTTGGAAGCCTCAAGCACCGGACCTCTTTTGGGTTATCGGCATATTCTATAAAAGGCATCTGCCAACTGAAGCAGGTTCAAGATATATACTTATTTTCAAGTGGTATTCCCTTTGCCATACTAAATGCATTGCTACAATGTCTCAATTAAGATCATTTGAAGTATACAGCCCTGAAATTCCGAAGGCCATAGGGAATCTCAGCAAGTTAACATCATTCAATCTGCAAGCCTTTCCAACAGGATTGTGCTCCTTAACAAACTTGCAATTCAACAAACGGCAGTATTCCAGAATGCATGGGCAACATGACCCAGCTATACTACGTAAAGCTTAAAAGAAACCAGTTGAGAGGCCAAATTCCCAATAGTATTGAACATCTGGTAAATTCGATCTCCCTGGATATTTCTCATAACAAGCTCACTGGAAGGGTACCTGCAAGCTTGGGAAACTGCAAACAACTATCATTATTATACATGGACAATAACAACTTCCATGGTATGCTTTCTGTCATTTTTCCATCTTCAATGTTGATTCTATCGGCTCATATGAATCGTCTGTCTGGACCTCTGCGACACATTTTGTTCAATTGCATGAATCTTCTCTTATTAGATTTGAATAGGAATATGTTTACTGGTCCCTACCACATTATTTGAATAGAACGCATAAACTCACAGTGCTAGATCGTGGCCATAACATGTTTGAAGGGCCTATTCCTGACTGGGTAGTCAATTTCACAAACCTGTGGGTGTTATACCTCTCAAACAACCATTTCCCTGGCAATGTTCCATCCCACCTCAATATGCTAATGCAATTTTGAGGACCAATTAATGGAAAAGATGTTGATCAGATTTATTTTATCAGGAATAAACACAACATGTTGAGCTTTTATTTAGATGGGAAGACTGATGTTGATGGAGAAAGGGCTGGAGCTAAATAATGTGCTTGTGATAGCAGGCAACAACGTGATAGATGTATTGGGAAACAATATCATAGGTGAGATTCCAGAAAACATAGGAGCTCTCACTAGCTTGAGATTGCTGATTTTTATCTTATAACATGTTGATTGGGTATATACCTCCATCAATGGTGAAATTACCACTTTTGGAACAGCTGGATTTA
Source organism: Gnetum montanum (assembly GCA_015680685.1). NCBI lineage: Eukaryota > Viridiplantae > Streptophyta > Gnetopsida > Gnetales > Gnetaceae > Gnetum > Gnetum montanum. The sequence continues at coordinate 211,636 of MNCI01016268.1, read as the reverse complement.
AGATGGAACAATTTATCAAGGAAAATTCCAATGAAACTGCAGTTATTAGATTTTTTAAGTGTTCTGAACGTTTTTCAGAATAGTTTGTGATAGGATTCCTAGACGCACACAATTTTCAACATTTATGAAAGTTCATTGGTAGAGAATGAATATTTGTGTGGATTTTCTACCACCATTCAATGCAAAGATGAAAAAATAGAGCACAAGACAGAGACAAAGTCCAATCATGATTGGTGGGATAAGGTTAATGAACATATATCACTGGTGGCATTTGGATTAGGATTTGGGCCATCTTATGGTGGTACAATTGCTCTGTATTTCCACTGAGATGCCTTTCCTGGGTTCTTTGGAACCTACCTTATTTAAATGCAAAATCCCTAAAGCTGTAAGTTTGTTTTTAAAGCTTCCCTGCATGTATCCGTGAGAGTCTTTTATTACTGTCTTATTTTATTAACCTCAATATGTCTCAATGCTTTTTATTGTATATCATGTACTACTGTTAAGCATATACAAATTTATCTATGCTTTTGATGGTGAGGACCTAGATTGTTAATTTAGTTCCACTATGTCTCTTTTTACTGTCTTATTGCATGAACCTCAATATGTCTTAATGCTTTTTATTGTATTTTATGTACTACTGCTTAGCGTATACAATTAATCTATGCTTTTTATAACGTCGAGGATCCTGGATTGTTAGATTAATGCTTTTAGGAATTATAATTCTGACATTTTGATTTATTTTCTGTATGTAAATTCTTTCAAGTTATAACCTATGAAAATATTATCATTGGAAATAGCACTCAAATTTTGCAAAGATTTTCTGATGGTTGTTGCTCAATTAATGCAATTTTAGTGGTTTCCTTCTGTTCATCTTCCGGGCTCTGCTTGTCGCCTTGGATTTTTAAATTTTCAGGTCCAAAGAACAATAATGTGAGTAATTTAATCTCAAATCACTCTCTGATGATCACCCTGTATTTAAAAAATCTTCTGGTCTAAAGAACAATAATGTCGTGTGAATAATTTAATCTCAAATCACTCCATGAAGATACCGCTACTCGTTTTTGAAATTGTGCATTCTTTGTTGAAAAAAAAATTAACGCGACGGACCAATAATCCTGTGAGTGCCATGAGAAGAGCAGAACTTTGCCATGAGAAGAGCAGAACTTAGCATGATCTATCAAAGATCTCTATTTGTAATAGAAACAAAGTCACAAGAAAGGGAAAAGTAGTGTTAAGATTTGCATGCCTCGGCAATTGCAAATCCCTTGCATATCAACACTGACTCAATTAGGCAAAGAAATTAACTCGAATACTATTTCCTGCCCTGCCCTTATGCAGTATCCACAATTATTTACAACTCGGTTTTGTATTGGCGAATTACTTAACTTGGTTGGTCGATATGCCGACGCTTTCTGCTTCAGCAACAACAAAAATGCATTTTCTTTACACAGTAAGTTATGGATTTTAATAATTTTTTTTCTAAAAGTTAGCATAATATATTAATATGTGTTAAGTATGTTTGAAAACGTGGACTGATCTTAATAGCAGAAAACCTGAAATAATATATATTGATGTTTGGGAAATATTTTTTTTGGCTTTTTGGTTTTGCTTCTTAAAGAAATAGATATATCCGATAATATTATCTTAAAAAATCTTTGTTTTCCTTTTTTCTAACTCTTATTCAGTCCACCTATTTTAACTAGTTTTTGAAAATGCCTTTGATCATGGACATTGCTGCAATTGGTTGATTTGAAAAGTATATAATATCTTGCCAAGCTTATAATATGTTTAAAGAACACCTAGGGATTCTGCTATGTAAAATTTGAATTTTAAATCTCTGGAAATACTAATCCCCTATCATTTAATGTTTCGATACCACATGCAATTCAAATAAATCAGGATTTTTCCATGGTTTGTTTAAGATCTATAATTTCAATGCAATTTTGATAGGACTGGTAGTTTCAACTTTCACCCTTCTGCCATGTTTTGATACAGAGTACGGTTTCTTCCCCAATTATTTTAATAACATCACCGTCATGCGGAGGTCGGGACTCCGGAGGAAGAACGGAATCGTTGAGAATTGTACCGTTTGACATATTTAGGTCTTGAATTTCTCACTGGCAGCAAGAACTAAGCTTCATCAGGAAATTCTTCCTAATGTAGCTAACATGAAAGATACAGGTGAAAGAAATTAACAACCACCAGTTATTCACTGTCATTTGCTCAATCTCAACGGAAATAACAATCCACGTGCCATGACATCGGCTGATCTACAATTTTTTTAATTGAATATATCCTTTTACCTCAATCCTTGCGAGTTAAGAGCCACTACAGCGTTTGGCCCGTGCCAGGAGCTTTGAAAATTTTCAAAGAAAGAGCCTCTGCTGCCGCTGCTGGTTGTTGTTGCTCTAGCATTCTGGTTAATTTTAAATGACTTTCAAATTTCTGCTCCTCTTTAAGAAAAAGGAATCTTGCCTGACAGTTTTGTGTTATACTTCAAATAACTGTGGTTTGATGTTTCCTAATGTGTTGAAGTTTTTAGGGTATTTGATGGAAAACAGACAATGTTCTATGGCCGTTATAAAGTGTTTCCTTGAAGCTGCAAAATTTTTTGTTTGACTTCTTCTAAGTTGTAATCATCATTTCATGAAGCTTATATGGATCAATTATATAAGTTTTCTTTAATCCCCTTTGATGAGTGGCGAGGTACCCCTACACTCAACCATACGAAACGAGCATAGCACGCATGATCCAGTCGAACTCCGTAGACTAAGTGCCTACACGCCCCATGGAACACTTAGGGTTAATCATTCGTTGTCTTCCCAGACTTACTTGTAGTTGTCACGGTGTATAGTTAAGTAAGTCCGAGATATATGATTTTTATAGTCTTTATGTTTTATGTCTCCTATGGTATTGAGGTGAAGGGTTGAGAAACTAATTACTAACTTTAACTAATGAACTAAGTCTAAATTATCTAGCGTCAGCATCCGTTCCCACTTACCGTACACACCTTGAACCGATGCAACCGTGGCTACCAAACACTAATCATTGCTGGGATCACTCACGTGTAACACACGTGCTCGAAGTGGTCATACTGAGGCACTTAACTAGGAGGAAAGGGTTGAGAGAATCTAATCTAGCCTAAGTGCGATGAGCAGCCAATTCCTTGATTATCCGTACACATCTTGGTGTACGACTACCATTGGGATTACCAAGCGTAGATCCTATATACGCCACTGGGTTACCAAGTAGTCACACTGAGATGCTTGTAATCAAGTCGTACTTATTCCGCGTTGCGATGAGCATCCATTCCTTGATTATCCGTACACATCCTTAGATGCTCGTAATCAAGTCGTACTCATTCCGCATTACTAGGAGATAAGGGTTGAGAAGGAAAACAGTAAATAACAATAAATAAAATCTCATTCCATGCACTGCAAGGTTTATCCAAAAAGCTCGTCTTTATTGCCATACACAAATTTGTGTTCAAGTACAATGTTTACTCGAATAAAGATCTGTTCAGTTTGAGACTCTTACTGCGGGCACATGGAAAATATTCTATCTCTAGAGTGATCAATCTGCCAAAGTTTCCCTACTTCTAGCCTAGGATTAGGAAACAAGGGAGAGCCGCATCTTATTTATAGATATGATGGCGCACCGCAATATCGCAGCCCATGCGATATCGTGTCCCATCATACCCCCATGACTGAATAAAAACTCATCCTTGAGTTCCTTACAATAATATTGGGAAGGTATGGGATTATTGACTCAAATGAAACTAATGGGATGGCATGTGAATGGATCATCATTACAAGACACAACAAAACTGGTGTTCATGACAACAAGGGTGAACACCTTATTACATTGACATTAGGCCTCAATTGGTAGTTGAGAAAGAGGGAGAGAAAGAAGAGAGAAGAAGTCTTGCTGCTGCCAATGCCAAAATTGCACCTTTCGTTGTCCATCCGTAAGCGTGTTATCGATCTTGCTCCTTGCATAGCTGCTTTCAGCACTGCTCCATTCCAAGTGCTCCTTCTAGATCCGGTTCGTTATTGCATGATCATCATCTGCACACACAACATAGTCTTATATTAGCAAGTGTAGATGAACTATCATGTAATTAATACCTTGCTTCGGTGAACAATCAATTGGCTGGGTTGTGGTATGGCTGATTGCGGATCTGGAGATATAATAATGATGACTACCAAAGATGTAGGGGTTAGGAGAAAATCGAAAAAATTGGGTCCCGTACCCCCATGACTAATCGCGAACCTCCGGTAGCGATAGAATGAAGAAAGAATATGAACAAGAAGATGGGTAAAAGAGACAACTAAGACATCTATGAAATGGATGTCAAGATGGAAATGAACAAAATAAAATAGATTGCAAAAATGTTAAGGGAAAGAAGTTAACTGGTGCACCAAATAGGAATGCCAGTGTGTCCTCCCCAAAGTAGGCTCATGCCCTTAATGCCCTGACAAACCCACATTCAAAGAGTCCGTAGGCTCTAGGAATGTCATTTGGAATAAGAGTTAAAGTTTTAAGCGTAAGAATTTACTAAAAAGAAAACGATGTATCTACCAAAATATACACTAATGATACAACTGACAATGAGGTGAACAATGGAGAGAAGGGTGAAGAGAAGAGAATGGAATGGAATCCAAAGAACAAGGTGGTGTACAGCCCCTTGTGGTTTTCATGATTAATGTGACTTGGCAAATCTCATTTCAACTCCAACCTCAAACCAACCACATCCAATGACTTCGCATCAACACACTTGGCCAAACCATCCACTTGAGTAACAAGAATGCTTCCTCCAAGAGCCACCACCATTCTGACGAAACAAAGGAGAGAATGGGAAGTGAGAAGGGCCTTAGTTAGAGGGAACACTTTTGGTTCCATAACCAGTGCTTGTAGCCCAAGAGATTATTTTGTCTAAGGGATGTGCTTTGAATTCTCACTTTCTCTTTTTGTTTTCTTTTTCTTTTTCTGTTTTGTGTTTTTATGCGTGGGAACCACACCATGCAAATATTTCTTATTTTTATTGGCCCAGCTTCCGATAATTGGGTAACATCAGAATGGCAAGAAAACTCAAGAAGAAAACATCCAAGCACCCAAGAGAATGGCCAACACAAATGCATTAAGTTCTCTTGAAGTCACATCCTTTTCAAACCTTGAGTCCTTCCTTAGTTTGAGAAGTACTCAGTCACCAATTTGTTAAATTTTTTATTAGAAAGGGGACTGTACATTTCCAAGCCAAGAGAGACCATAGACTTTGCTGGATGGATGGATGAAGTGGATTCATTGCCTGCCATATCAAAAGAGACATACCTTAGTGTCAACATCGTAACATAAAAGTGAAAACCAAACATTAGAAATCAATGAGAAACAGTTCATACCATCGTGAAGAACACTTATTGGGTGACGAACTTACAAGGTGGATCACATGCACACACACACACACAAAATGGGAAAGTATAACAATGGTGTAAAACAAAAACAAGAAAATTTAAAGAAATTTGTAAAACAAAAACTTGTAAAACAAATATGTGTAATAAAAAAACTTGTAAAAAAAAAATATGTAAAACAAAAACTAAAAAGAACTAAGGGCCTCCAATGATTAGCATAGGTGGCCATCTCCCCCATGACTGAATTGTAAGGGAGAGATCTGCAATAATGAGCATTTTTTTGAATTTCGTAGAAATGTCCTACTTCTCCCGATTGATATTCTTAGATTAAGGGGTGGAAGTTGGTGACGCTCATACTCTAATGTGTCTATGCCTTTGTTGTTAGCATGAGTTTCTTCAGTTCGTTCCTTACATATTAGTTTGCTTTTCCTAGTAGTTGTCAACCAAAAGGTGTCTACTATTGGTGTGGTTGCTACATATAGGCACCTTTGAATTTGTATTTCTTGGGCACACCGATCACATGGAAGCAATGCTGAACACTCTTCCATGTCATCACCCTCTGTGTCACTGTATGTGATGCACGGAACTTTCTTCTTCTCGATCTTTCCATATATGTTGATCTTAGATATCTGCAAAGAAAGATCATGGATCCCTAGGTACGCATCTCCTGTACTTAGCCATGGCCTTCCCATTATAATTGGGAAGTCCCCTTCATTGTTGTTGTTAACTTCAATCACTAGGAAGTTAGCTGGGTAGGACCAACCACACACAGTGATAATAATGTCCTCCACCAATCCCAAGGGAATGGTGATGGATTGGTCTGCCAACTCTAGTTGGATGTTGTTCTTCTTAAGTTGGGGTAGGTTCCAGGTTTGATACATCTCTCGTGATATTAAATTGACTCTAGAACCTGAGTCAAGAAGAGCTTGATATGGTTTGTTCCCGGCAATTTGTAGATAGATTAAGGGGCTCCTAGGGTCAGATAGTTTCCTGGGAAGGTGGCCTACCTTGATCTAGTCGGTTATGGTATGCGTTAACATAACCGTATGTGTACAATTCTTTTGGATTGAAGGGTGCTCCGAAGTGTTAGATGGTGGAGGCATGTACATTGGCTCAACCGTTTGTTGTTGCGAGAGTTTGTCTGGGCTTCTGGTTCTGAAGAAAGGCCTTTTCTTTATACAATTGTTAGAACCAGTACCAAGTTGAATATTTACAGCTCTCGCAGTGTTACGTTGTTGTGGTTGAGTAGGGAGTTCCCCTTGCATTGTTGGAGCAAGTTGTATGAGAACTATAGGTGGAAGAGATGCAGATGGAGTTAGAGGATGGGATGAATGTGGGATGTCTCTCGGAGGAGAAGGAGTCCTCCTAAAGTGCTCTCAAACTTGGTAGTGATGTTGGGGAGTTGTGTGACCCATAGAGTCACCTAGAGAAACTGGCTGCTACACATAATAACCATAAGGGTCAGGCTGGCAGTAAGGGTACTGTTGTGTTGGCGGTGGCATCTCCCATGAATGTGGGTATTGCCACTGCTGGTGCTATCTGATGGGTTGTGGAGGGTTCCACTTGGATAATATGTCAGTGGTTGGTGGAACTACCTTGGATTACCTTGTGGATGGGGTGTTTGTCGTTGGTTGAGTCTCAGATTAAGCGCATACACCCCAGACTCCTGTAGATGTGAGATAATTGGACAACATCTCTTAGGATGGTCATATTGAAAGATCTCACATCCACCGTCATCGTCTGTGTCTGAATCCACAACTTCATCGGAGATAAGATTTTTCCCTTTACCCTTGTTATGTGTAGGGCCTGAATCTCTCCGCTTTGTTTTACCTTTGTTACTACTTCATTCATCCTTAGACTCTTCTACAATTTTCAAAACACTTTCAAGTCTGGAGTCTAAGGAATCCCACAATTGTCCATCTTAGTCGATACCTTGGTTGTTCACTTTTGGATCGGCAAGGTTTTCTAGTTCACCAACTCTTCGAGTGGTGACTCATCCTCCTCATCACAGAATTTTACTCCCTTCTTTCGAAGGGAGGAATCGTGGTTGTATTCTTCTACACTTTCCCTCTTATGTAGCTCACCTTCTTCATTTGCTACTTGTTCCAACAAGCAATGTACTTCATGGGCTCTAAGTTGTGATAGTCTCCCTTGGGCATAAGTCCCAAGGGTTCTTCTCGTTTCATGCCTTAGCCCATCCACGATGTGGCGAAGTTGATCCCGCTGAGCGTACCCATGGCCTAGGCAACGATGTAACAATGTGTAGTAGTGGGCCATGGCAGCATCCAAGGGTTCATAAGTACCTTATTTCCAGCCTTGGATCTGCTTACGCAAATTGGACACTCTGGAGTATGTCTGATATTTATCGTTGAAGAGTTCTAGCATCATACTTCACCTCCTGAGGGTTTCCAATTCTAAGGACCGGTACCAACTCTCTGCTTCTTTAGTGAGTGTCCTTGGAAACAACTTAAGCTTTTTCCACTCATTTTCTATAATTTTCAAGGCACAAGCATCGTGGAATGCCTGTAAATGATGTTACAGATCAGTGTTATATCCCCTCTCAAAGCATAAGATATTGTTCATGTCTAAGCATTTGATCTGGCTGTCCTTTTGGTGCCTTGTTAGAATCCTAACAGCCTCTGTTATGTCAAGCATACTTTGGGTTGTGAGTAGGGGCTCATCATGATCATCTCTTTCATGATGCCTGTGATGTCTGCGTTGTTCCCTACTCTCCCTACATCCTTGCCCTTGTCCTCTCTCTCAACTTTCCCATCGAGGTCTCTCATTTTTTCTACCTCTATCCTCACCGTTATGTTTGTGGTGGCTGTGCCTAGATGTGGAAGGAGAGGGTGACTGGTGAGATGAAGGAGAAGAAGAATGAGAACCATCACCATGGTGATGTTTCTTACCTTCTCTTCGGCTGTTTCGGCCCCGATTGTTATGACGATCTAAGTGCCCGTCCTTAGTATGAGTTTTTGTTCCTTCAGTGAATAGTTGGCGTTCATGGGGATCAGAACCAGTGTTATGTATCATTGATCATAGGTTCTGATGCCTTACCTCCTCATCATCATTCAGAGGGGGAACATCATTTGTTAGAGAACCCGTTATAAGGGGTTTCTCATCTCCTATTTCGCTAAGGACGTGCGGGACCTCTTTGCCCTTCAACAGTGTATATTAGCTCTCCTTCCTTAAGTCCCTCATACATTGTGCGTTGGTGGGATAATAATCCCTTATATCAAAGTCTTCCGCAACGTATTCAACAAATAATTTTGTCATGCTAATCTGTGCCAAAGCACGGAAGAGCATGTTAGGGACGGATCGATCTAGGGGTAACACGATGTTACCTTGTAGATCTCTCCATCGCAGCTGTTCATCTTGATGAAGGATAAAGGTAAAGTCTGGAATATACTCATTAGGATGAGTATAGACTATCTTGTATTGTTTAGGACTTGGCTGATTTGGTTGTGTTTTATGTTGTCGACTATCTCTAGTATTAGTCCTAGGTGGTGAATTACTTTTGTGAGAAGAAGATATTTTTATAGGTGTGCTATTTTACCATTATAAAATTCTTGTTAATTAATTAACCCAAAGGTCCGTTTAGACTCCCAACAATGTGAGTGATATCCTTTATGTTCTATTCGGCATACAAACACTTTGTCCTCGGCAATGGTGCCAATGATGAGTGGCGAGGTACCCCTACACTCAACCATACGAAACGAGCATAGCATGCGTGATCTGGTCGAACTCTGCAGACTAAGTGCCTACACACCCCATGGAACACTTAGGGTTAATTATTCATTGTCTTCCCAGACTTACTTGTAGTTGTCACGGTGTATGGTTAAGTAAATCTGAGGTATATGATTTTTATAGTCTTTTATGTTTTATGTCTCCTATGCTACTGAGGTGAAGGGTTGAGAAACTAATTACTAACTCTAACTAATGAACTAAGTCTAAATTATCTAGCGTCAGCATTCATTCCCACTTACCGTACATACCCTAAACTGATGCAACCATGGCTACCAAATGCTAATCGTTGCTCGGATCACCACGCATAACGCACGTGCTCGAAGTGGTCGTATTGAGGCACTTAACTAGGAGAAAAGGGTTAAGAGAATCTAATCTAGCCTAAGTGCAATGAGTAGCCAATTCCTTGATTATCTGTACACATCTTGGTGCACGACTACCACTGGGATTACCAAGCATAGATCCTAGATATGCCACTGGGTTACCAAGTAGTCACACTGAGATGCTTGTAATTAAGTTGTACTCATTCTGCATTGCAATGAGCATCTGTTCCTTGATTATTCGTACACATCCTTAGATGCTCGTAATCAAGTTGTACTCATTCCACATTACTAGGAGATAAGGGTCGAGAAGGAAAATAGTAAATAACAATAAATAAAATCCTATTCCATGCACTGCAAGGTTTATCCAAAAAGCTCATCTTTATTTCCATACACAAACTTGTGTTCAGGTACAATGTTTGCTTGAATAAAGATCCGTTCAGTTTGGGACTCCTACTGCGGGCACATGGAAAATATTCTATCTCTGGAGTGATCAATCTGCCAGAGTCTCCCTACTTCTAGCCTAGGATTAGGAAACAAGGAAGATCCGCCTCTTATTTATAGATATGACAGTGCACCGCGATATCGCGTAGGTGATATTGTGGCCCATGCAATATCGCATCCCATCACCCTCTTTGTATTTTTCTCAAATGGTAATCCTTCACCATCATAGCTTAAGAGATGTAAATGAGAATCTTGATTAATCTTCTATTATGTGTTTAGATGCTTCTACTAAAATTAATCCTTTTCTCGGACACTTAAACCTTTTTAATTTAATTTTTAGGCTTTCAAAATTTTTTATTGTATTAATATACCTTTCCACCTATGAGATTGCCAACCTACAAACATGGTACTTAATGTTATTTTATCATTATGATCATTGGAGCCTTGCTCTAACAAAATAGGTTCAAGGTTCAATTCCTACCAGATGAGTGGCGAGGTACCCTTACACTCAACCATACGAATATGAGCATCTCATGCACGATCCGGTCGAACTCCAAGGACTAAGTGCTTACGCACCTTAATGGAACACTTAAGGTTAATCAATTGTTGTCTTCCCAAGCTTACTTGTATTGTCACGGTTGTATGGTTAAGTAAGCTTGAGGTATATGACTTTTATATCTTTTATCTTTTTAATGTCTTATGCTAACAGGGAAAGGTGAAGAGAACTAAGTAACCAACTTTCATTAACTATTCATTAACTAAGTTCTAATTGTCCTAGCACCAGTATCTATTCCCACTTGCTGCACACACCTTGAACCAGTGCAATGCTACTGGGATTACCAAACGCTACTCGTTATTGGGTTACCAAGTGTTACACATGTGTTTGAAGCAGTTGTACTGAGTGCACTTAACTAGGAGAGTCAAGGGTTGAGAGAGATTAATTAACTAAGAAAGAATATAAATATTCAACAATAATTAACTCCTATTTAGCTTAGTCCACATGCTGCAAGGTTTATCAGAAAGTTTGTCTTTATTGCTGTACACAGATGTGTGCTCAGGTACAATTTGCTCGAATAAAGATTCGTTCACTTTAAGACTCCTACTGTGGGCACATGGAAATTATTCTAACTTTGGAATGGTAAAACTGCTATAGTTTGGCTAAGGGTCTAAATCTAAGTGTATAAAATAGGGAAAGCCACCTCTTATTTATAGACATTGTGGTGGGCCACGATATCGTGTATGCGATATCGTGGGGGCGGACTCGATATCGCGGATGCGATATCACATATGCGATATCGCTGCTCATCATACCCCCATGACTGAATGAAAACTCGTCCTCAAGTTGCTTACAAAATATTGGGAAGGTATGGGATTATTGACTTAAATGACACTAATGGTGAATGGGGTGACATGTGAATGGATCATCATTACAACACATGACAACAATAGTGTTCATGACCATAAGAGTAAACACTATGTACATTTGACATCCAGCCTTATTTGATAGCTAGCAGAGAAGAGAGAGAGAGAGAGAGAGAGAGAGAGAGAAGATGTGTTGCTGCCGATGCCAAGATGGCACCTTCCATTGTCCATCTGTAACCATGCCATCGATCTTGTTCCTTGCGTAATTGCCCCAACACCAGTCCATTTCAAGTGTTCTCTCCAGATCCAATCCATTGATGTATGATTGCCATCTACAGACACAACACAATTTTAAATTAGCAAGGGTAAATGAATCGCAATGCAGTTGATACCTTACCTCAATGAATGGTCCATTGACTGAGTTATGATATGGTTGATGCGGATTTTGGAGATATAACACTGGTGACTACCCAAGGTGTAGGGGTTAAGAGAAAATCGAAAAAATTGGACCAGGACCCCCATGACTAAGAGCGAACCTTTGGTAGAGAGAGAATGGAAAAAGATAAGGAATAAGAAAGATGGAGAAAAAGAAACAATGGTAATGCTAGTAAAATGGATGTCATAGGTGGAAATGAACAAAATAAATGGTGATTGCAGTAATGTTTATGGGAAAGAAGTTAACTGATGCACCAAATAGGAATGTTAGTGGGTCCTCCCCAAAGTAGGCTCATACCCTTAATGCCTTGACAATCCCCCATTCAAGGAGTCCATAGGCTTTGGAAATGTCATTTGGAAGTAAGAGTTAAAGTCTTAACCACAAGAATTTACCAAAAAGAAAACAATGCATCACCCAAAATATGGACTATTGATACAACTGGCAATGAGGTGGAAAAATGGAGAAAGAATGATGGAAAGAAGAGAATGGAATGGAGTCTCAAGGATAAGGTGGTGAACAACCCCTTGTGTATTAATGGTTAATGTGACTTAGTAGATCTCATTCCAAATCTAGCCTCAAACAATCCACATCCAGTGACTTCGCATTAATACATTTGGCTAATCCATCCACTTGAAGTAGCAAGAATGCATCCACCAAAGAGTCACCACCATTTTGATGAAATGAAAAAGGAGAAAGTAGGCAGCGAGAAAGGGCTTTAGTTAGATGGAATATGTTTGTTTAGTTCCGTAACTAGTGCTTGTAGGCCAGATGATTATTTCATCTAAGGGATGTGCTTTGAATTCTCCCTTTTTTTTAATGTGAGAACCACACCATGCAAAGACTTATTATTTTTATTAGCTCAGCTTCTCGATAATGGAGCAACGTTACAATGGTAAGGAAGACTTAAGAAGAAAACATCCAAGCACCCAAGAGAATGGCCAGCACAAATGCATCAAATCCCCTTGAAGTTACACCCTTTTCAATCCTTGAGTCTTTCTTTAGTTTGAGAAATGCATAGTCACCAATTCGTTGATAGTTCTTATTATTGAAAGAAAGGGACTATACAATTCCAAGCCAAGAGAGACCATAGAAATTCATGGATGCATGGATGACGTGAACTCATTGCCTATTATATCAAAAGAACCATACCTTAGTATCAACATTATAACTCAAAGGTAAAAACCAAACATTGGCAATCAATAGAATACAGTTCATACCACTATTAGGAGCACATATTAGGTGACGAATCTAACAAAATAAAACAAATAAACACACAAATAAATGAAAAAGTGTGAACGATGTTGCAAAACAAAACCAAGAAAAGTGAAAGAAATTTGTAAAACAAAAATGTGTAAAACAAAAACTTAAAAAGGAACCAAGGGCTTTGATTGATCAGCATAGGTGGCCATCTCCCCCATGATTGAGTTGAAAGGAGGAGATCGAAAATAATGAGCGAGGTCACCCTTTCTCCAATGTGTTATGTGAATTGACCGTTTTAGATTCATGGTAAGGTTTAGTCTGTTGCACATTGACTAGTAATTTTTTATCGGAGTGTTTGTTTGAAGTTTTTAGGAATTTCCAGCTTCCCCCTATTGATGTTTTCCGGTTAAGGGTTGGAAGTTGGTGACACTCTTGCTCCAGTGCATCTATGCTTTCGACGTGGGTGCAAGTTGTTCCTCTAGTTAGTTCCATGCATGTTGGTGAGCAGCTATGAACCACTGGGTGTCTTCTTGTTGTGTGGTTGCTACATATAGGCACTTTTGTATGTTAATTTCTTAGGCACACCCATTGCACGCAGGTGATGTTGAACATTCCTGTACACAATCACACCCTGTATCACTGTATGTGATGCATGGAACTTTCTTCTTCTTGATCTTTCCAAAAGTGTTTTCCTTAGATATTTCTAGGGAAAGATCGTGGATTCCTAGGCGTGTGTTTATGGTACATAGCCATGCCCTTCCCATTATTATTGGGAAGTCCCCTTTGTCATTGTTTACTTGTATTACTAGGAAATTAGCTGGGTATGACCACCCACACATAGTGGTAACAATGTCCTCTACTAGTCCCAAGGGAACAATGATGGACTGGTCAGCCAGCTTTAAGTGAATATTGCTCTTCTTTATTGGAGGCAGGTTCTAGGCTTTATACATCTCTTGTGATATTAAGTTGACTCTGGATCTTGAGTCCAGAAGAGCTTTACATGGTTCATTCCCAGTGACTTGGAGATAGATTAAAGGACTTCTAGATCAGAGAATATCCTGGGAAGGTGGCCCTCCTTAATCCAGTCATTGACGGCATGTGTTAACATAATTGTGTACGTTGAACTATGTTTTTGGTTTGAAGGGAGCTCTAAAGCCTTATTTGATGGCGAAGCATTCAGAGGCTTAATTGCTTGTGGTTGTGATGGCTTGGTTGGATTGTTGGTTTTGAAGAAAGATCTTCTCTTTGTGTGGTTGTTAGAACCGACAGCGGGTTGAAGGTTTATAGCTCTCATAGCATTGTGTTGCTATCGTTGAGTGGGGAGTTTCCCTTGCATTGCTAGAGTGGGTGGTAATGGAGCTATCAGTGTGAGAGTTGAGGATGGGTTTGGAGGATGGTATGTTTGTGGGTTGTCTCTCCTAGGAGAAGGAGTCCTATAATACTCCTAAGCTTGGTAGTGACGTTGTGGTGTCAAGTGACCAATAGAGTCTCGTGGAGAGATTGGCTGTTGCACGTAATAGCGATATGGATTTAGTTGCTGGTAAGGATATTGTTGCCGTGGTGGTGGAATCTCCCAATGACTGTGGGTATTACCACTACTGTTGTTGCTCAATAGGTGGTGGTAGAGTTCCACCTAGATAATACGTTAAAGGTTGGTGGAACTACCTTGGGTTACCTTGGGGATAAGGTAACCATCGGGGTGCTTACCGTTTGTTAAGTTGTGGGTTAAGTGCATACACTCCAGACTCTTGCAGATGTGAGATTATTGGGCAACATCCCTTAGGATGGTCATATTGACATATCTCACATTGACTGTCATTTCTCGTATCAAAATCCACAACCTCTTTGGTGATGGCCATTTTACTTTTACCTTTGTTACATGCATTGTCCATGTCCCTCTTTTTCTTTTTGTCATAGTCACTACCTCACTCAATAGACTCTTGTATAATTTTGAGAATAGTTTCAAATCTACTATCTAGGGAGTCCCACATTTGGTCTACCTTTGTTGATACTTCTGTGATTAGTTTTTGCAGTGGCAAGGTTTTCCTATGCATCATCTCTTCAAGTGGTGACTCTTCCTCCTCCTCACGAAATCTCACTCCCCTTTTTCAGAGGGAAGGATTGTAGTTGTACTCTTCTGCACTTTCTCTCTTACGTAGCTCTCCTTCTTCCTTGGCTACTTGCTCCAGCAACCTATGAACCTAATGGGACCTAAGCTCTGATAATCTCTCTTGGGCATACGTTCCAAGGGTTCTCCTGGTTTCATGCGTAAGTCCATCTACGAGATGGCACAGTTGATCTTGTTGCAAGTAACCATGGCTCGGGCAATGATGTAACTTTGCATAATAATGGCCCATCGTAGCATTCAAGGGTTTGTGATTTCCTTGCTTTCATCCTTGGATTTTCTTTTGCAGGTTGGACACCCGAGAGTACATTTGATACTTATCATTAAACAGTTCTAGCATCATACTCCACCTTCGAATGGATTCTAGTTCTAAGGACCGATACTAGCTTCGCTTCTTTTACTAGTGTCCTTGGGAACAACTTTAGTTTTTTTCATTTGTTCTCAATGTTTTGCAAGGCATATGCATTGTGAAATGCTTGTAAGTGGTTTTGAGGAACAACATTGTATCCCCCCTCAAATCATGGGATATTATTCATATCTAACCTCTTGATCCTGCTATCCTTTTGGTGCCTTGTGGGAATTCTTATGGCCTTTGTAATATCTAACATGATTCAGGTTGCAAGTAGAGGTTCTTCGTGGTCATTTCATTCATAGTTTCTATGATGTCTACGCAGTTCCCTAATCTCCCTTCTTCCATGCCATGATTCTCTAGAGTGCCCTCATCCTCATTCTCGACTCTCTCGTGGAGGTTTCTCACTCTGTTTACCTTTATCCTCACAGTTAGGCTCCTTATGACTGCATCCTAATACTAAAAGAGAGGGTGAATGTGATGATGAAGGTGAAGGAGAAGGAGAACCATCATCATGATGATGTTTCCTACCTTCTCTTTGGTGGTCCTAGCCCTGATTGTGATTACGATTAGAGTGCCCATCCTTATCATGTGTTTGTGTTCTCTCATTGAACACTTGGTGTTTGTGGGGATCAGAACCAAGATTGTGAATTATGGAGTGGAGGTTCTGATACACCACCGCTTTACCATCATTAGAAGGGGGAACATTGTTTTGTGGAGAGCCTATTGAAATAGGTTCATCACCCTTAATTTCGCTTAAGACGGGTGGAGCATTATGGGGTTCTTTTCCCTTCAACGATGTATAGTGTCTCTCCTATCACAAGTCCCTTTGATGTTGCACTTTTGTGGGATGGTAATCCCTTGTGTCATAATTGCATGCAACGTATTTTGCATAAAACTGTGACATGCCTACTCACACGAGAGCACAAAGAAGCATGTTGGGGATTGCTCGATCTAGAGGCAACACTATGTTATCCTCCAAGTCTCTCCAATGCAATTGTTCATCTTGATGGAGAATAAAGGTGAAGTTAGGTACATAGTCAGTGTGATGAATATATACCACATGGAGCTATTGAGGAACTGGTGGATCTTGGTTACGTGTGTTGTGCCATCGACTATCTCTTGTGTTGGTCCTAGGCAGTAAAGTGCTTTTGTGTGAAGAAAAAGACATTTTTGTCTTGTTTGGTGTGAGATTAACCGTTGTCTTATTTTTCTTTTGATCAATCCTAAGGGTTCGTTCTAGCTTCCCAACGATATGGATGATCTCCTATGTTCTACGTAGTGCACAAACAACTAAGTCCTTGGCAACGATGCCAATGATGAGTGGCAAGGTACCCATACACTCAACCATACGAATACAAGCATCTCACGCGCGATCCGGTCAAACTCCAAGGACTAAGTGCTTACTCGCCTTAATGGAACACCTAAGGTTAATCAATCGTTGTCTTCCCAAGCTTACCTATATTGTCACGGTTGTATGGTTAAGTAAGCATGAGGTATATGACTTTTATATCTTTTATCTTTTTAATGTCTTTTGCTAACAGGGAAAGGTGAAGAGAACTAAGTGACTAACTTTCATTAACTATTCATTAAGTTCTAATTGTCCTAGCACCAGTATTCGTTCCCACTTGCCACACACACCCTGAACTAGTGCAACGCTATTGGGATTACCAAATGCTAGTCATTACTGGATTACCAAGTGTTACACACGTGCTCGAAGAGGTTGTACTAAGTGCACTTAACTAGGAGAGTCAAGGGTTGAGAGAGATTAATTAACTAAGAAAGCATTTAAATATTTAACAATAATTAACTCCTATTTATCTTAGTCCACATGCTGCAAGGTTTATTAGAAAGTTTGTCTTTATTACCGTACACAAATATGTGCTTAGGTACAATTTTCTCGAATAAAGATCCGTTCACTTTAAGACTCCTACTGCGGGCACATGGAAATTATTCTAACTCTGGAATGGTAAGACTACTATAGTTTGGCTAAGGATCTAAATTTAAGTTCCTAAAATAGGGAAAGCCACCTCTTATTTATGGACATTGCGGTGGGCTGTGATATCGTGTATGTGATATCATGGGAGCGGACGCGATATCGCAGCTCATCACTACCTTTACTTACTAGTATCACCTTCTAGTGGGACCCTTCTTTTTAGTGGGTAACATCTACCTTGCTAAATGAATCTATGGGATGTTGAATTGCATGAGATATTGCATCAAAATATTCATGGACCGTAGGAGAGTATACCTTTAAAATGAAACTTGAAAAAAAAATCCAAAAATCAACAAACATGGATGCATTTGGTGGGTCTACTGATAAATCCAAAATTTTGACTGGGTACGATATTGGGCATCTATCAAGGCACAAGATACGATGTTGCATATTTGATATCACAAACATGTGGAGGCCTATAAATACAGCATTTAGACACACCATCCATGAATAGTTTCATTTCACACTTAGCGAAATTATGTTAGTTTGTTTTTTCAATTTTAGCACATAGCACTTAAGAGTGTATGCTCGTAGTGTGATGTTTAGGAATTGAATGGAATCTTTATTTGAGTAAGATGTACTTGGACACATTTTATGCATGGAAATAAAGATAGAGATTACTCTACATCATTGCAGCATCATGTAGTCTTTATTGTTTATACTTAGAATAATTTTCCTATTTTCACTTAGCTTAATGATTACTGTTTCCCTTAGTTACTAATTTACTTTCAATGCACTTTACTATTTCTATTGTTAAGTGGAATGAGTATGACTAATCTCAAGCACTTAAGTGTAGTTGCCTGGTAACCCAGAAGCACTATCACTTGGTATGCCCAATAGTGAGGTACTTGGTAATCCTAATAATAGTTACATGAAGTCCAAAGTGTGAACGGAAGGTCAGGACAAGATGCTTATTGCATAGGCTAGATTAGATTTGTTTCTTATCACTTAGATCTAAAAACCTTTATCTTACCTTATGTTTTCTAGGTGAATTATGGCCAACACAACACCATCTATCATATACCTCATCATGAGTTAAACCATACGCATTGAATTTACTAGCTCACGTGGGAAGATAATCATCATGAACTTTAACCAATTACTCACATAATCACATTGCCTTGTCTATGGAATTTGATTGGGATCATGTGTGAGCAGTCATATCTCATATGGTTGGGTGTTGTACTATCCACCACTTATCATTGGCATCATTACTAAGGATAAGTCAATGTTATGCTAAGTAATTATTTTTTCAAAGTTTTTTGTAGTTGAAACTTAAAGTCAAACCCAAAAAATATAAGTAAAGCACACTTTTAAAATAAACCATTTAAAAACTATAATATGGCTTCACATAATGATCAACCATCACCTCCCAAGGGGACAAGAAGAAGTAGTGATAGAATCGTTGATGAAGACGAATAGGGGATGCTAATGCAAACATGAATCACTTATTATCACATTGATCGGTACCATCTAGACTTTCATCTTCCATCAGGACAAGAAAATGAGGTGGAGAGACATGTAAGGAAACATATTCCTAACTCTAGAACATACAACACTGAACATGCTACAAACTACTCTAAAGGGAATGCATTTGAACCAAATTTAGGAAGGGTATCATGTGACTCAACACATGACTAGACCCTATGAACCGAAAAATGAGCAGATGAGAAGAGATGCTACCATGGAGATCAAAAATCTACATAGCAAAGGGAAGCAAGCTAACACTTCTATTGTCATAGAAGAACTTAATGCTAATTAGTCCATTTCAGAACAACTCCACCAAAACCATGAGGAGCTATCAAAAACACCTATCATTAGACTAGAGGAACCTATCAAAGCCCAACTCCATTTTACTCTAGTAGAGATAGATAAAGGGGAGGCTATTGACTCAAGATACAAGTAGGACTCTAGGCCAAGGGCTCCTATTAAATTCTACAATGAAACATACAAGAGTTATGAAAGGAGAACTAGCTAGCACCATTCTCTTACTACCTCATCAGTCTCATCATGATAATTGGAGGACTCTAACAAGAGATGACATAGGTACTGAGACTTTGATAGGGAAAAAAGATGAACTCATGGTCATCATGATAGATATTCAAGGTACTATAATTCAAAAGATGAAGAATATGAATGAAGAAGAAGAAGAGATAGAAGAGAGGATCAAGAGAGGCATGAGCATAGAAGGGGACACCACTACAATAGAGCATATGAACCCGACCACGATGATGAACCCCTCATGGAAACCCAAAGCATGATCAATATTCAAGAAGCTATCTACATAGCAACCAGGCACATGAGAGATAGCTGAATCAAATGGTTAGATATGAACAATATGCCACAATTTGAAGGTGGTTACAACACTGATCACCAACATCACCTTCAAGCATTCCACTATGCTTGCATCCTTTAAAACATAGAGAGTGATTGGCAGAAATTGAAACTATTTCCTAGAACACTTGTGAAGGAAGTAGAAAGCTAGTATAGGTCACTAGAACCTGAATCCATCATATGCTAGAGTACCATGCTTGATATATTTAATGATAAATATCAAAAATATTCATGAGTGTCAAATCTAAGAAAATAAATCAAGGGCTAGAAATAAGAGACTCATGAAATCCTTGATGTGGTAATGGGTAGATACTAGTCATTATTACATGGATGCTCGGGCCATGGATTTTCATCAAAGGAACAACTTAGGCACATCGTAGATGGGCTAAGAAGCAAAAGCAAAGAGGTCCTTGGGGTTTACGCCCAAGGAAGATTATTAGAACTAACTATCCATTGTATTTAAAGACTCATCAATCAAGTGGAAAAAGAGGAAGGAGAACTTAGAAAAAAGGAATTAGTAGAAAAGTACAATAGAGATTGATATGTAGTAAGGTACACCTATGCTCAACCATACAAATCATAAGCGTTCATGCACAATATGATCAAATTTTGTGGATGGAACTAGTTGTAGCATCTAAATTGTTATTCTTTTATTGTAGTTCATTGTCTTCCCACTTGGACTAGTGGTCGCTTTGTCACGTATGGTTTAGTCCAAAGTGAGGCGATGAGTATCTGCACTTAATCATCTGTACAAGTCTTGGACTTTGTGAGGCTACTTCTGAGATTGCCAAGTGTATGTCATTGGTTATGCCAAATAATAGACTTCTAGATTACCAAGTATTTCCACTTAAATACTCATGATTAAGGTGTATGCATTCTGCTTAATGACAGAAACAATAAATAACAATAAATGGAAATTTTTAACTAAAGAAAGCATTAAATAATTAAAGTAATAATATTAATATAAGTGAATGCTGTAATTATGGAAGTTACCTTGATATTTATTGTCAATCATGTAACATGTCCAAGTATGTCACACTCAAACAAAGGTGTCATACAATTACAAACATCACTCTACGAGCATGCACTAAAAATATTCTAACTTTGGAGACAACAAACTACAAGAGATTTGCTACTCTAATTGAAAAACTATATAAAAATCATAAGCTTGAGCCCTATATTTGTAGACCAGAGTTTACCCTTCGATGTCGGGTATTTGACATCGCATCTTGGCTCTGACATTGTGTATGCAATGTTGGGTATCTAATGTCAGGGCATTGATGCAAGGCTCCAATGTCAAGGCTTCGATGTGAAGTCTAGGTAAAACATGACTCATCATACCCCCATGACTGAATGAAAACTCATCCTCGAGTTAAACAAAACAAGGAACAAGTTCCTTACAAAAAATATTGGGTAGGTATGGGATTATTAACTAACATACAAACTAACTTAAAAGGAAAAATTGACTTTGAGTACCCAAGTGTATGAAATTACAATTTTTACAAAATGGGATGCTCATGATAAGAGAAGTAAACACCCTAGATAACACTAACATCCAACACCTATTGCCAGCAAAAGAATGAGAGAGAGAGAAGAGATCCAATAATCATGAATGGTCCTCATTTTGTGGTACTGCTGCATCATCCATAGTGAAGATAGTTCCACTTCTAGTCCATGCTTTCCACTTCTATCACAATATAATCATGAATTAGTATACAATGTGTAACACAACTATTAAATGCCTTGTCTCATTGGTGGTTACACTCAACTAGGTTGTGATTGTGGTAGATTAACTCCTTTAGTAGTGTTAGTAGGAAGGTGACAAATAGGGTCAAACAGATAAGTAGTCCATTAAACTTAAAAAATTTTGACACAAGGGAATATTTTAAGAGGGTGTAAGAATTAAAAATAATAAAAGGAAATTTTACTAAAAAATGTTATGAAGATGTGCATAATTGGATGTCATTGATCGGGTAAACAAAAGGATTTGATTGTAAGAGTGTCTAAGGGTAAAGAACTTAACTAATCCAACCAAAAGACATGCAAGTGGATCCTCCCCAAAGCAAGCATAGGCATTTTATGCCTTTGCATAACTTCAAACCAAAGAGTCTGTGGGCTCTATGAATGATTAATGGTTATAGAAGTTAAGTACAAAAACCCATAAAAAACTAAGTAAGAATTCTGACACATCAAACTAGGATATCGAACAAGAACATGCAACTAGCAATGAAGTCAGAAATGGAAAGTATAGATGAATGAAAGAAAGTGGAATGCAGTTCCTGATTAAGGTCACATGAAGTCCCTTATGGATTTTGTGGTGAAATGACTTGATAGAATCCATCATTAGTCTAGACCAAAACCAATCACATTAAGTGACTTCACATTGACATTCTAAGACTAATCCATCCCCTGAGACACAAGAGTGCTCCCATAGAACAACCACCATTCCAAATTAGAGAAGAAGTAGGAAGTGAGAAAGGGCCTTAGTTAGAGGAGACAAGTCCCATAACTAGTGTTTTTAGCCCATTTATTTTGTCTAAG
The DNA here is from genome assembly GCA_015680685.1 of Gnetum montanum. Classification (NCBI taxonomy): domain Eukaryota; kingdom Viridiplantae; phylum Streptophyta; class Gnetopsida; order Gnetales; family Gnetaceae; genus Gnetum; species Gnetum montanum. The sequence goes on along the minus strand of MNCI01016268.1, from coordinate 189,377 downwards.
GGGTGTGCTTTGAATTTCCATTGTTTTTTTTGTTCCTTTCTTTTAAAATGGGTACCACACATGCATTTATTTGATACAAGGGGTATGCTTTAAATTCTCTTTGTTTTTTTTTTTGATGAGAACCACACCATGCAATGACTTATTCAACTTCCTTTATTGATTTACATGGAATGGTAGGAAATTCATGAAAACACACATGCACCTAGGCAAACAGAAAAGCGCAAAGAATACTAAATCCTCTTGAAGCCACACCTTGTTCAAACCTTTGAATCCTTTCCAATTCTAGAAACTACCAAAGTCACAAATTTATTAAAGGTTTATTAGTGAAAAAGGGATTACACATTTCCAAAACAAGAAAAACCATAGAGTTTGTGGATGGGTGGATGCTATGGACTCACTGCCTATTGCATGAAAAGAAACCATGTCCTAATTATCTGTAATGAAATTCAAGCTAGAAACCAGACACCAACAATCAAATAACAAAATAATACATACCACCATCAAGCAACGCATTACCACTATACATGGAATTTATTAACAAAAGGTTATAAAATCACACCAAAATAAAAGAAAATATTAAAGAAAGTGTAAAATATTCAAGAAATAGTAAATGTACTAACGATGGTGTAAAACAAAAATTAGAAAATATTAAGAACATGAAAACAAGATGTAAAATAAAGAATGTGTAAAACAAAAAGATGAAAAACACTTTTGAATCCTAAAGACTAGAATGGGGGATAGCCCCCATGACTAAAAATTTGGCTGTGACAAGGATTAATAAGTGGATAAATAGGATCCATGAATGTATGAAATGTTTGAAACCTTTCATGCCCCAGCCACTAGGTGTCTAATGGTGGTGTGGTGGCTAGGTAGAAACATTTTTGGTCACACACCTAATTGTTATATGTATGGTGGGTCAGAATATGAGGTGTGTTAACATTATGGATGGCTGGCCCACAATTGCACCCTTGATTAGGAGATGGTATGCATGGATTCATTTTTCTCCCCACATTTGTAGATTCATTGGTTAGATGTGGGATTGGAGTATAGATAGATGGTGGCCCTTATGTATGGTCAGAGGACATTGGTTTAGGCAAGGAAGGTGGTGCACCAGGTTGGCTTTGTGCTGGCTCAGATGATGTAATGGGTTCATGTGTGGTTTGCTTCAACTTATGGAATTTCCTCTAGAAGGGGTGTTTCCTACATTGCGGTTGAGACCCAGTAGTGTTAGCATGTCTATGCACATGTGCATCACAAGTAGCATGCATTTGTTGATATTGTGGTCTGAAACCTTCTTGAGTTGCTAGTGGTGGCATATAAGGAGGTGGATGATGAGAATATTAAGGGTAGGTTGGATGGTAAGAGGCACGAGGTGGTGATCCTTCAAGGGATGTCATGTGTTGATGGTACTTTGGAGAGTGGTAGTGATGATGAGAAGTAGGGATGCAGAACTGGTTAAAGAAATGGGGTGTTGAACATAATAGTCATGTGGTTTCGGTGGATAAGGAAAATAGTACTAATTTAGTGGCGGCCTCCCCCATGACTATGGTTGTTGCCACTACAGTTGATGACTATGTTGAGGCTAGTAATAAGTCTCCCTAGGATGGTATGATCGGTTGTGAAACTATCTATAATTATCTTATGGGAGAGGAAATCTCCTAGGCATGTGCTTTTGCACAAACTTTGGATTTAAGGCACCTACCCAATGCTCCTGTAGATGCAACAAGACTAGGAAATGACCCTTTAGATGATCATATATGTAGATGTTGTATCCATTATCTTCATCTATGATTAAGTATATAACATCACTTTCTTTAGCCATGTTTCCCTTTTGCCAAAAAGTGTTCTTAGTTATTTCTTGGTTCTATATCCATTTTTTATTATGATTGCTTGGCTTATTTTACATGATCCTCTCATTAACTATCTTAATGAGATTTGTGACATTTTCATATATCCATTTTGACTTCTTATTAAACCTTGCTTCTAATTCATCAATAGACTCCTATATTGGCAAGGTTTGTTGTGGGATCATCCTAGCAGGATTAGTTTCATTCTCCTTACCACAGATTTGGATCTCCTTCGATTGAAGAGTTGGGTCCCATTGATTTTTCTTAACATTCTCCCACTTACACATCTCTCCTTTTTCTTTTGCCTCATGCTCTATTATCTCTTTGATCTAATGGGCTTAAATCTTGTATAATTGCCCTGGGGCATACATCCCAAGGATTGCCCTTATTTCATTATGAAGCCCATCTATGATGTGGTAAAGTTGCTCTTCCTTGGAGAAACCATGGCCTAGGCATCTATTTAGTAAAGCATAATATCTATCTAAGGCCATGTCCAAGGGTTCATGTTGTTCTTGTGTCCACTCTTGGAAATGTCTCCACAAATTGGACATTCTTTTATAGGTTTGGTATCTCTCATTGAAAAGTTCTATCATTGTAGACCATTTTCGGATTGAGTTTGGTGTCAATGATCTATACCACACTTGGGCTCTATCAATTAGTTTCCTAGGAAAGAGCTTAAGCTTTTTTCATCCACTTTCAATGTTATAGTTAGCATAGGCATCATGGAAGGCTTGTAAATGATGTTGTGGATCTGAATCATAGCCTCTTGTAAATTTCAAAATGTTATTCTTGTCAAGCTTAGGTAGTCGACTCTTTTTGCAATGCCTGTGAAATATCCTAACTGCCTCTGTGATATGCATTAGGCTCTTAGTGGCCAATAGGGGTTCATCATCATCAACCAGATTGTAAGGGAAATGTCTATTTCTATTTATTCAATCATGATGATGTTGTCTTTGACCTTTCCTATGGTTTGATTTCGATTTTTAGTCTGACCCTTTAATGGAGCTCTATCTCTATACCTACATTCATCTTCATCAGAATTGGATGTTGAAGGGAAAGAGGAAGATGAGGAACTGGGAGAATTTCCATGGCTTCTATAGTGTTCCTTGAGGTCCCTTGATTTATTATTTCTAGGTTTTTAGGAGGTCTTAGGCCTTGAGGCCTTCCCTAGTTTAGGACCTACATCATCTTCTCCAAGATTGTCTACCTTAGGTGAATGTAGCCTTTGAGTGTTGTTAGGGTGATCATGATCATAAGAAACCCCTACATAAGATTGATATATCCAATCTTCTTTGTCATATATCTTATTAATTCTCCAATGAATGTGTGTGCTATATACTTCATAGTCATTTGCATGTGGGAGAGACATTGTTGTTGGTTTATAGTGTATGATTTAAGAGTTTCTAAAAGATATATCGTTAATTCCTTTACAATGATCTTGTATCATATAACTAATTTAGATAACTATCACCATCCTCGGCAAGGTGCCAATGATGAGCAGCGAGGTACGCCTATGCTCAACCATATGAAGCACAAGTGTTCACATATGATCAAGTCAAATTCTGTGGATGGGACTAGTTATAGCATCTAGATTGTTATGCTTTGATTGTAGTTCGCTATCTTCCCACTTGGACTAGTGGTAGCTTTGTCACATATGGTTTAGTCCAAAGTGAGTCATATGATGTTGTTTCTAATTCTATGCTACTCCTAATGACAATAAAGAGATGGATTAATTAATCTAATGGATACTAAAAAACAAGATCTAAACTAGCCTATGGATGATGAGTATCTACACTTAATCGTCCATACACATCTTGGACTTCGTGAGGCTACTTTTAGGATTGCCAAGTGTATGTCACTAGTTATGCCAAATGATACACTTCTGGATTACTAAGTATTTCCATTTAAATGCTCGTGATTAAGGTGTATGCATTTTGCTTAATGACAGAAATAGTAAATAATAATACTTAACTAAAGAAAGCATTAAATAATTAAAGAAATAATATTAATCTAAGTGAATGTTGCAATGATGAAAGTAATAATGATCTTTATTGCTAGTCTTGTAACATGTCCAGGTACATCACACTCGAACAAAGGTGTCATACGATTACAAACATCACTTTGCAGGCATGCGTTGGAAATATTCTAACTCTAGAGAAAACAAACTACAAAAGCTCCACTACTCTAACCAAAAAACTATATGGAATATGTAAGCCAAAGCCCTATATTTATAGACCAAAGTTACCCTACAACATTGGGTATCCAACATTGCATCTTGGCTTTGACGTCACATATGTGATATTGGGTATTCAATGTTGAGGCTCCAACATTGGGGCACTGATACAAGGCTTTGATACAAGGCTTTGATATTAAGGCTCTAACATCAAGGCAAGGCAAAACATGACTCATTAGAGATCCATAAATCTGAAAGAGGGATGTATGCATATGTGATAAACAAGAGGATGAAACCTTGGATGATGTCATCCAACAAAAGACTCTATCAATCCAAAAATCTGTAAGTGACATTGTAGCTAAGGTAGAGAAAATGTGGAATTCTATTGATGAAAAATTCACAACTACATTGAAGATAGTAGAGGAACAAATTGAACAAGCATTAGAAAGAGGCAAAGCCAAAAGGAAGAAGAAAGAACTTGGATGTAAAGACAAATTTTCCTTAGTAGCTAAGTGTTTAGACACTAGCTAGCTCCATAGATGATGAAGGTTGCACTATGTGCTAGTATGAACATCCCAGGGTATGTTTTCTAGTCATGGAACATCTACAAGAAATGGAGGCATACACATTCCATTTGTGATTTGTTCAAAAATAGATGCCCAAATGGTTACCTTATCCTCAAGGTAACTATAGATAGAAACCCCAACTAATGTATTATCCTAGTGAAGCATTGTTGTAGTTGCAAAAGAAATACTATCAATAGTGGTAACAACCTCAATCATGAGCCATGATACTATCACATCAACAGTATCGATATTGATAACCTTATCCCTATGGATACTATGTCCAATGTCTTGTCTCACTAGTAAGTGCAAAAATTCAAACTTCACACTATTATCCACTAGAATACCATAAATTGACACCACAAAGGACCAATCTAGACTCATACATGCATCTACAAGTAGTTGAATCTTCAAATTCTAATCCAAATCCTTTGCTACTAGTGCCATTGCCCATGATGCAAGGGAAGTTACCATCACAATTGTAACAAGAAAGAGCTATAAAGGTAGTAAATATACAAGTGGAGAATCTCACTAGCCATACCAAGAGCCAAACAAAAAAACATCCTTTCTTTAGGATGAGTCTAGGAAAAGCTGATAAAACTAGAGGTTCATCAAGACCATCTTCTCTTGAAATAAGTCTTCTCACTATTAACAAGCTTGCATCTTCCTCAAGTCCAAATATTCAAACTATCATGCTTACTAAAATTGTTACAAAATGGATCAAGGAAGGACCACTTCCACAAAAGAGAATTGAACTAGGAATTCCTTTGATTTATCTACAAGTAGCTAGAAATCTACCATGTGAAGCTCTATTAAACTTAGGTTCTAGAGTGAATTTGATCTCCTACAAAACATACCAAGCATGAGACCTACCACCATTGAAAGAATGCAATATCATATTGGAGTTCACAGATCAGTCTATCATTACTCCTTTGGGATAGATTGACGATGTATTGAACACTATTAATGGGTTTTCATATCCAACAGAATTTCTAATTATCAATGTGGAATATGTTGATAAGGAATTTCAAATAATCATGGGAAGGGCATGGCTTAGCATGATCAATGCTAAGCTAAGTATGAGAGATTTATTGATTGGGATTTCCAAGGAAGATAGGCATGGAGCTATATACACACAATGCATTCCATGCATTATTGCTAAAAGTAAAGAGTGCAATAGTGGACCAATCCTTTAGAATGTCAACACAATTACCATTCTAAATCACAGCAATAGTAAAAAACAAGTGCATGAAACCAAAAGAGCTAAGTCCACGAAACCAAAAGACACTCTATGGCCACTAACTAAGAACCAAAAACTATTTAACACATTCATGGAAACATCTGAACCACTTACTAATTCCCAAACTAAGAAAATGACTCCAACAGAAAGCCCAAAAATGAAACGATTAACTCATAATCATACACCAAAAGGAAAAAAAAAATAGGAATTTGAATGATCATAACTCCACTACCATCAAAATTATATGGGATAATAATAGAATAACTAAATCAATAAAGATGGTAGGAGAACCACCTAAAGTGTTTGATCTAGGAGATCTAGGATGCAATTTCCAAATACTTGCCCATGAGTTTAGTTGTGGAGGAGATGTCTTATCCTAATTCTAGAATTAATAAGTTTTTTTCCATTTTTTTTACAATTATTTTCATTTTTCAGATTCTTTAATCTTTTCTCATTCTTTTATACTTTTCCATTTCTTCAATTTTTCATATGCTTTTACATTGTTAATCCTTTAACATTTTTCATTCTTTATACTTTTTCATAATTTTTAATATCTTCTCATTTCTTTTATACTTTTTTTTTAAACCCTTTGTAAATAATTTTGATTGTTAAAAAGATACATGAAATAAAGGTAAGATGTAGTCCAATAAGGTAAAGATTTCTCTATGTTATTAAGTCATAAGAGACTAATTATTTGCACAGTAAGCCCACACCATCCATCTATCCATTTCATTAATAAAAGGTTCGTACCATGGCCATAATGATACTCTTTTCCATCATACAACTAAGAATAAACTTGTGATCATTATGCATGGATAGAAAGGTGAAGAACCAAGCAGGAATGAAAAGGGTATGACATCAAGAAGATTTATGGATTCTTTTTGGATTACTATTGTGAGTTTTATTATGTTACTAAGGTTGTATTATATCCTTGTAGATCTACAAAAAATGGGAGTAAGAGTTAAATAAGTGCTAGCTTCAAAGGTTGACATAGTTAAATAACAAAAGAGCATAGAATAAATTTTGGGGGGTTCTAGTAGAAAGACATGTTACCCATGCTTGAAGGTAGGTGGCTTCTCAGAAATGTAAAAATAAAAATAAAGTTCCATGAATAACACCCCTCCCTTGGACAATAATATGCCAAGTGACAATACCCTTTGTAACATTAATAGTCTCATGTATGTAATTCCAAAAGATGAAATGATGCAATGTCATTGGAATGTGGTTTGGACTTGGTTTGAATCTTATATAGAAAGGCTAATGATTACCTTAATCACTAATACAAGACATGAATTTATTATTCCTATGGTAAGACACCTCATGTCTGGATTTCTGCAATCCCTTCTACGTCCATCTCATTTCACTGTTTGAATAGTTATAACTTATGATTTTGTGTAACATAGTGTTATTTTCTCAATTTAGTGGTACTAACATGTGTGTTTTGCTAAATAGGTATGTGTTACATTTATCTCCTTAAGTGCATAAGGACACTTCTAGGTGTGGTTATACAAGAGCATTAAGGGTTGCAGCCTATTTTGGGGAGGACCCACTTGTATAACTGTTGTATCTTATACCTGCCAAGCAATTGCACATCATCTTAAACCTTCTAAATATCAATAAACACCTCCCATATCACTTACACTCTTTGTTCTATAAATATGAATTCATTACCCTTCTTACCCAACTTATGAACTTTCGTAGCTCGAGATTCCTTCTTTAGGAACTTCCAATGACTAATTTTTAATAAAAATAAGCATATTTTCATCAACCAAACCCTTTGATCCATCTTAAGACCTTCCAAATATCCCAAAGAATTGATTTTTCCAATTAGACCCTTTTGAAAGACGAATTTTCTAAGGCTCTAATATTGGGTCCTCCCTGATATTGGATCCCCAATGTTGAATTCCTGATATCAGGTCCCATAAAAAGTATAAATATGTGAGGAATTCAAAAAAAATTTCATTCTTTCTCATTTGAATCAAGGGAGTTTTTTCAAATTTTCTTCTTTGAAAAAGAGCTTTGACCTCCTAGCTTTCACTAGTCATAACTTAATCAATATCACTCCAATTATCTTGCTTCTTGGACCTATTTGATCATAAAGTAAATCAACTTAGTCATGAGGGGGTTGCTAGTGAGGAAAATCTAAGCCAATTCTTTCAAAAATTCTAACATCTAGTAGGTACTTTAAGGGTAGGTATGAAGAGATAGTTGGAATTTTTAAAGAATAATCAAATATACTAAGGCCAAAACATTCAATCAATAATCTTAAGGACCAATAACCATCATACATAGGGATAACATGAGTAATTATGAAGGGTTATCAAGAGATTAACATCTATGGGATAACTTTTTAAAAATTTTTCCAACTCTGTAATCTTAGTAACTAAGAACTTAATGAAACTAAGGGTATGAGTAAGGCATGAAACCATCAAGAATACATGGAAAAACCTTTGTAATTCTAATTCCTTCATGATTGCAGATGGTTCCAAGAAGAGGAGGAGCAGAAGGAGAACCTTAACAATGAGTAAGCAAACAACCTAGAGGCCAAGGTAGAGGCTGAAATGGAGGAGAAGCACCTAAACACAAGGAGTAGGAAGCCCAATCATTTGGTATTCATCAAGAAACTCTTGCCATAAGATAATCAGCCCAAGGTGAGGTAGAAGCACCACAAGAGCAAAGACAATACCTAACATTGTCATAGGAATACCTCCAAGACATTTAGAAGAGATCTATCATGATCACAACATTATGGAAATGAACTTTGACCTATTCATGGCATTTTTTCCAGAAGTGGTTAGGATGTAACTTCAAGCATCACTGTTGTCGCCTATCCTTTTAAACAATGGTGAATGGTACCTTAGAGAAACTTACCAATTTTGGCACAATAAGAAAGAGGGAACTATGATCAATATTGGAGGAATTTCAGTTTCATTCTCAATCAAGGTAATTACTGAAGCTCTAAATATACCATATGAAGGGGAAGACTAGCATATTTGTCCACCCGATCAGATCCAGAAACAAGAAAATTATGGCTAAAAATGGCTTATGGAAAAGAAGAAAAAGGCTACAATGAACTAACTCTAGAGGAGAGGATATATTTTAAAATTGGCACTTATCATCTATGGCCAACAAAAGGACTCAATTGACTATCAACTTATGCAGCTAGAGGAAGTGCAATTTTGATGGGAAAATTCAATGTCTATCTTGCACAACTCTATTTTATGGAAATTCAGTAGTGATTTAAAGAAAGGAAGGTAAGGAATCCAACACTTTCATTTTCTTGCCTTATCAGGAAGCTATGCAAGTGTGCCAGAATCTTGGGATACACCAATGACATTCCCAAGAGAGCCCAAAATGCTTCATATGCTAAGTTTCTCAAGCTAGCATTACTAAGGAAAGATCATGGTGAGGAACAACAGTAAGAAAAAGAAAAAGAGCAATAGTAGAAGTAGGAATAAGAGCAAGTAGAGCCAAGTAGCCAATAATAAGGGCAGTAAGAAAAAAAAGTCCCACAGCCACCGCCATAAGACTATAGACCATCGATGAGCCATTTGTAGTAGATTACAAAAATAATTAGCTGGGGAACTAGGGAAGAGGCCAATTTGTACAAAGTCATTAATAGTATCATAAAACCCATAGTTTTAGCTAATCTAGCAAGTGGATAGATTTCATTGCAAGCAGGAGACGAGGTATGGTTACAATAGATCTCTGGGAACACTACATCATTCCAAGTAGTGCTAGAGATTGGAGAAGGAGCCACAATTATGGTAATGTAGCACTAAGACATAGCGGGAGAAGGAGAGGTGATCACTGATCATATTAAAGAATCCTTCAATGTAATTTTTGTACCATAAGTGGATCTCATTAGAGCTAGAGATGCTTAAATGTTAGTCAGAACCTCAATGACTCTTGCTCATCATGAAGATGCAGTTGATCAACTGCTGTATATGGGGCAAGTAATGATAACACTATTCAACATCCCAAGTGATGTCATTGCAGTGCAGTCAAAGTTGATCACCACCAAGGGAAAACTACTCATGGTAGAAACCATGGTAGAGTATGTAGAGGTAGAAGTTCTAACACTTGAAGAAGATCTCATAGCCCTAAGACCTGAAAGGAGAGATCTCATACAATTCATTACGCCTAACTAGATTGAACAATTTAGACTTGAGCAGATCGGCAACTTGATTAAGTGGAACAAATAGTTGGAAATAGAAAAGGAGAAAGTGGTATGGAATGCCTTTGTAGCTAAAGCATAGACATATGCACGTGTGCGGGCACTTACTACTATATAGGAAGAAAAATAGCAACGTGCTACTGACAACCTAAGGCTAATTGCTATAGAGAAGCAGAAAAACATTTTAGAAGAGAACATCCACCAATTAAGAGAAAAACTAGTGAGGATTAACTAGAACATGAGCTAGCTCCCAAGAGAAAATAGAATCCTCTCTATGGAGGAGGTACATACCATTAGACAAAAATATACCATAGAAATCAGTGTGTGGAAAAATGAGGCAAAGAAACATGAGGCTCAAGGAGCACTTCTGAGACTAGGTGGGCATGTACAAATAAATCAACGAGAAAGAAATCTAGATGGAAAAAGCCAAAATCAATTCTATACAAAATTTTAATTAGAAGCCCATCCTAGATAGCTATGTTGTTGTCTACTAGGTGGAAGTAAAAAATAAAGACCTGTAGACTAAGGATCTGAAAGAGTACATGGGGTTTGCTAACCTTTGTTACACTAACTTAGCGATGTTGATAGCAGGTAGGTCTAGAATTGACCTAGAACAACAACTTGTAGCCACCTATGCCCTATATAAAAAAGAGTTTGTAGATAGAGAAGATGCTTTGCAAAAACTTCAAGTTGTAAATTCTAAACTAAAAGTAGTGAAGGCTAGCTACCATGGTGATGAGTGGCGAGGTACCCCTACACTCAACCATACGAATATGAGCATTTCACGCACGATCCAGTCAAACTCCACAAACAGACTAGTTGTGATATCTAGATAGTTATCCTTAGGTCATAGTTCGCTATCTTCCCATCTAGACTAGTGTTAACTTTATCATGTATGGTTTAGTCCAGAGTGAGGTGTATGATGTGTTTATATGCTAACGCTACTCTTGAAGACAATGGAAGATAATATTAACTAAGCTAAGAGAGAAAGGGTGAGAGAGAATCTAAGCTAGCCTAAGTGCGATGAGTATTCATTCCTTGATCATCCGTACACATCTTGGACTTTGTGCACGACTACCACTGGGATTATCAAGCACATATCCTAGGTACACTACTGGGTTACCAAGTAGTCACACTTAAATGCTCATGATCAAGTCGTAGTCATTCCGTGTTTAACAAGAGTTTAGGGTGAGAATAGATTAACTAAGAAAGTAATAAATAATAATTAAATAAATAATTAAGCTAAGTGGATGATGCAATGATGAAGTAATCTCGATCTTTATTGTCATTCATGTGTGTGTCCAAGTACAGCACACTTGAATAAGGATGTTGTACAATTACAATCACCACACTGCAGGCATGCACTGGGAGGAAAAAGGTTGAGAGAAAGAATTACTAAAACTTAACACTTAAACTAAGAACTAAGAAAAATCCTTATCGGATCTTTCTACCTATTATTTATAGATCAGTAGATAGGCCATGATATCATGATTGACTAAAATGGTGACTCATCATACCCCCACGACTAAATGAAAACTCGTCCTCGAGTTATAATGAGAACAAGCTTCATTAATTACACAGTGGATAGGTATGGGATTATTGAATGGTGAGAATGGGTTTATGCTGCAGTGTGGAATCAAAACAAAATTAAGACACAACACAAGGAATGTGAAAAGAAATCCTATAGCTACAAAATTGGTGGAACTCATGTAGTTCCTGGAGGTGGTGGCTCATTCATAGGTGCTTTCCCCTTGTCTTGTGCTCCAGGTCTTGGAACTTGATGGCATTGAAGTATGGCCTAGAGTTTCTCCTCTTCGGTCTGGGGATCCTATGCTGTCCATGCTAATGTTCTGATGTTTGATGGAGTTGGCACCTCCCATGGGTAGTGTAGTTGCGAAAACATTTGATTGGCTTTGACATACCAAGCTAAAAACACCTGTTGTTCCTCCTCATAGGCTCTGGCTTTGTCTTTATGTTCTTGAAAATCAACAAGCCGTCGAGCCAAATCTATTGTGACACCTTTTTGTCCATGGTAGCTTGCTTTCACCACCTCAAGTTCAAAATTTGCAATCTCCAGTTTTTGCAATATCTTCTTGCATTTTGCAAATTCTGTTTCATATTTGTTGTAGGTGGTAGCTACCTATTGTTTGAGCTCTGTCCTCATGTGTTTTGCTATTAACATGGAAAGGTTGGCATACTGCAGGTTTGCCAACTACATGTATTTTGTAAGATCTTGGATCTATAGGTCCTAGTTCTTAACTTCCGCCTAGTGGGCTAAGGCATATGTGTCCAATATGGCTTGCCAATCAATGTGCTGAGCATTGATAACATTGATGTGGGCCTTGGCCATATGGATCTCCTTCTCAAGGATCCGTTTGTACATCCCCACCTAGTCTCGGAAGTGCTCCTTTAGCTTTTCATGTTGTTTAGCCTCATTTTGCCATGTGCTGATTTTGATAGCTATCTTTTGGCAGATGGCACATACCTCCTCCATTGAGAGGGTTCAATTCTCCCTAGCTAAATGGTTCATGTCTTGGTTGACCTGGATGAATTGTTCTCTCAACTGATGAAAGTGTTCTTCAAGAACATTGTTCTTCAAGAACATTCTTTTGCTTCTCTACAAAGGTCAACCAAAGGTTGTCAGCAATAAGCTACTTGTTGTCCTCTTGGAAGGCCTTAAGTGCCTTGATATGTACATGAGTTTGTGCCTGTGCTGTAGAGGCATCCCAAACAGCTTTCTCTTTTTCTTCTACCACCTTCTTATTCTCTGTTAGTAGCTTGGTTAGTTGCTCAGTTTTGAAACTGTCCAGCTGGTCCATGGGAACAAATTGCAAAGGGTCCTGCTATGCTACTTGTAGAGCTATGAGCTTTTCTTATAATTTCTGCACCTCTACTTTAGCATGCTCGACCTTTACCTCTATCAAGACCAGCTTTTCCCTAGTGGAAATGAGGTCTGATTGAATTTCCATAACATCTTGAGGGATGTCAAATAGGGACATCATTACTTTTCATGTTGGTAGTAATCGATTAAGTGCATCCTCATGTTCTACAGGAGTCATTGAGGTTCCGGCCAAAGTTTGAGCATCCCTTGCTCCTGTGAGATCTACCAATGGCACAACAGGTACATTGAATGATTCTTTGATGTGGTTTACAACCACTTCTACGGCTCCCGCTACATCTTGGTGTTGCATGACCACCACCATGGCTCCTTCACCAATTTCTAATTGCACTTGGAAAGATGCAGCATTTCCCGAGATCTATTGTGACCAAATACTTTCCCCTCCTTCTTTATGGATGGACACCTCACCCCTTGCATGATCAAAAGAGACCATGGGCTATATGGCATCATCGATGATGAAACACCACAAAAATTTTAGCAACACTTCCAGAAAACTTCAGAGCCTCTGAAATGGCTCCAAGTAGCCCACCATGGAGCAAGCAAGGTCCCCTTGGGGCCCACAAATCACGACAGCAAGTCTCGGTGTCAAGAATCATCCGTTTCAAGGTCAAAAAGTGCGATTTTGGCTAAGTACAATGTGCTTACGCTGTGTTTACGCTGCATAGCATAAGGATCAACTTCACTAGCATTTGGGGCCCTGAAACTAAGTCAAACAGGCCAGAATCAAGCATAAGGACCCCCCATGACCTTCACCAACGTGCTTAGCAGCTCCTAGCCTCCAAAAAATCAAAATTCGGGTCTTAAATGAGGTATTTTCAGTTGATTACGCTGCGGCTACATTTTCTTACGCTGCATAGCGTAAGGATGCGTAAATCATTATTCATAAGCATAAATCACTATTCATCACGTGAACACTATTCACTACGTAAACACTATTCATCGCGTGAACACTATTCACTGCGTAAACACTATTCATCGCGTGAACACTATTCACTGCGTAAACACTATTCATCGCATGAACACTATTCATCAACTTCTAGAAAATTATAGAAATATTTCAGAAAATGGCAGAGAATTATCAACATCAGCAACTTCTAGAAAATTCTCAACATCAGCGGCTCCTAGCCTCCAGAAAATCAAAATTCAGGCCTTAAATGAGGTATTTTCAGTTGATTATGTTGCGGTTACATTTTCTTACGCTGCATAGCATAAGGATGCGTAAATCATTATTCATCAACGTAAATCACTATTCATCACATGAACACTATTCACTGCGTAAACACAATTCATTGCGTGAACACTATTCACTGCATGAACACTATTCATCAACTTCCAGAAAATTCCAGAAAAATATCAGAAAATGGCAGGAAATTCTCAACAGCAACAACTTCTAGAACATTTTAGAAAATTTCAGAAAGACTTAGGAACAAAGAAGTTTCAAGCAAACGGGGGTCAAATTTCTCTTGTTGTACATTTCATTGTAAGTCCACATGTATGGGCATGTTAGGCCCTCATTTTTAATTAAATGTACTTTCATGGGATTGAATAACCCATAAATTGTAAAAAGCGATGTACCTGGTCAAGAATGTAGTTTGCCGACACACATCTAGCTCATACACAACTGTCCGACACATATCCAACTCTCGCGAGCATGCATCCAACCCAAGCACAACTGTCCATTGGACACATGTCACCAGATCCGCTTTCCTCTCATCTCTCAACTGTTGATTCCATTCTGGAATTTTGTGCCAGAGCCCGGCCCAACCCTATAAATACCTCGTTAATTCACATAAATTAGAGGGGGGGCAATTGGAGAGATTGGTGATTCTGAGAAAGTACAGAACCTGCAATCCTTGGGCGCTCAGCACATCTGACTATTGGCATCCAAGTATTTCTCACATTTATCACATCACATCATCGCATCATCACTTCAGACATCATCCTGGGGCTTAGTGCTTGACCTGCCATCCACACGTGCAGGTACACTTTGACCGGTGCATACCTTTTTATTAAACAATACAATACAGTTCATTGCCTTCCATTTACATTGTTTAGTTCTATTTATGCTCTGTTTACAATATAGTTTTTTCTACGCTTTATTTATAATTCAATACACTCTGTTTACATTTTGTGTCGCTATTTTCATTCCGTTTACATCCCGTTTACATCATTCACGATAACCGCAGCGCTAGCTGTAGCTTACGCTCGGGGAAGTCCTTGGTTGATTTGCGTGCAAACCATGCAAGCCACTCTACCTTCGTTCCATTTTCCAGCTTGCCCTCAAGTGAAGGCAAGGTTAGCTGTGGCTGCCCGATGATCTTTCGGTGTCTATTTCCCTTCCAGCCTCACACTGATGATTTAGGTCAGTACAGTTTTTGGTGCTAGAAGGAGGGCCGCTTTCTTGTTATTGGTTAAAACCTCACTACCTGTCAAAACTCATCCACCTTTCCCATTTGAGTGTACTCATCCCTGTTGATCACACTAAGCTTATGTCACCCCACGCTACAAATGCTTGTAATCCAACTCCATTCGTCTATCCCAGTCCATTCACATTTATCATGGAATCTTCCCAAGTTAACCCAGTAACACTACCAATTGCTTCAAACCCTGTGACTGCTACAAAATCCATAACCGTTACTGAACACATAAATCCTCAAGGCCCTACATGCCAATCCCTTAGGCTACAAGGCAAAGGCCTTATTCACGCGACTCTTACACTTGAACAATATAATTTTATCTGTGTCAAAATCCAAGCCAACCTACCCATTGATCGTGTAGAGAGGGAAGCTAAGCGAGAATATGAATTCATCCACAAAGTTTATCCCTTCAGCTTTTGACATAATCCCACTGTCTGAAAACCATCATAAACTCATATCCCAACTTCTTATGGATAGAAGTCAAGCCTTACAACTACCTCCCATAGAGCCTCAAGATGAAGAAGATGACTTTGTAGCCCAATCTGAACATGGAGAATCATACCATACCATTAGCCCCCATTCCCACACAAACCCATTATTCCATCCTTTCCTAGAAGAAACTATGTTTCCTTCTTCATCCACAAACACTCGAGGAACTATTCCCCATTCCATTCCTATCTTCTCCATGCTCAATAACATTCACTCTGATGCATCCACTTCCATAATTCCTCCACCAGTACAGTCCCAAAAACTCACCCAAACCAACGTAGGGTCAATCCTCCAACCTCAAGTAATTGGAATACCGTCAGTCATACCAGCTTCCACATCCACCCATTACATACCCCAGATGCAAATTCATAGGGCACCATTGAAT